>PVHY01030203.1:0-13614 GCA_004024945.1 Uropsilus gracilis
GAAGTGGCCAGGGCTAGGGATCGCGGTTCAAGTCCCGCCTGGGGCCCGTAGCGAAACCTAGTCCCAAAATATAGCTGGGTGTTGTGGTGCGCGCCTGTAATCCCAGCAACCTGGGAAGCTGAGGCTGGGGATTGCTTGAGTCTGGGGTACCCCGGGCAATGAGAGCCTGTGGTTCCACGGGCAATAATAGCAAGACCTAGTCTCAAAAAAAAAAACAGCCCAGCCGAGCATGGTGGCATGTGCCTGTGCCTGTAATCCAAGCACTGGGAGGCAAGAGGCCTGGGATTGCCTGAGTTCATGGGTTCAAGACTATCCTGGGCAACATATCAAGGCCTGGTTCTCAAAAAAGCAGCCCAGTGCAGTGATGGGCACCTGTAATCCCAGCTACCTGGGAGGCTGAGGCTAGGGAACACCTGAGTTCACAGGTTCGGGACTACCCTGGGCAACACAGAGAGACCTAGTCTCTAAAAAAAAAAAAAAAAGAGAAGAAAAAGACACACAATCCAGGGGTCTAGAAAAACAACCCATAACTGACTGACTCAGTGACTCAGTTTACTGTTGTGTAGCCCAGTTTCTCCTTGATTCTTTCTCATTTGTCTTTGCCACATCAGGCCTTGTTTTGTTTTTGTTTTATTTTAGAAACTAGGTCTCACTATTTTGCCCAGGGAACCGCAGACTCTCGTTGCCTGGGGTACCCCAGACTCAAGCAATCCCCAGCCTCAGCCTCCCAGGTAGCTGGGATTACAGGCACACGCCACCATGCCCAGCTATATTTTGAGACTTGGTCTCACTACGTTGCTCTGGGTAGGTCTCGAACCCACAGACTCAAGCGATTCCCAGTCTCAGCCTCCTGTTCTAGGCTGGGATTAAAGACACACACCACCGCACCTGGCTCACGTCAGGCCTTGTACTACCACCAGTGATAGCCCACCTGGAACCTCAAACCATGTAAAGTGTATATAAACCCTTAACTCCCTGTTAGGGGGACTCGGCCTTTGGATATGAATCCACTTGAGTCAGCACCGGGATTACTAACCCTGCTTCTTGCCAGCCTTGGGGTCCTCATTCCCTGAGTGTCTGCTTACATTGTGAGGCAGGGAGAGGCCAGGTCCTAGGGACCCAGAAGGAGCTTTGGCTGTGCTTAGGGGTTCCGTGAACGCCCAGACCTTTTTTTTGAGTATTTTTCCTGAGATGCTTCACAGTTTTTCACCCAATTTCCCTAAGGGCCCGTATCCACCAAAAGATCCCAGATTTAGTTCAACCCTTCAAGTTGAGGAAAAGGAAGTGGAAGAAGAAAGTGACCTGCCTAGGATCACAGGACAGAGGGAGGGTCTGAATCCACGTCTCCTCTCTCCAAGCAGACAACGGCTCCTGTGCTGAGCTCCCGGGTGCTGGGGACCAAGGCATGAATGTGAGGTGCAAGGGGATGGGGTCCTCAGGCCGCACTGTGGGGCCTGGTCAGGGGCTGCCAGGAGCCGACTGCCCACCATGTTTACTGCACAGCTGGAGGGGGAGCAGGGGTGAGAGCAGTGTCCCCCCAAAAGGTTTCACTGAGACCGGGGGTCCTGGCTCTCTTTCTCCCTAAGACTTTTGACTTCTTCCTTGGGCCTTTTTGGGGGAAGAAACTGGTTTTCTGCCTCAACACCATCCCAGCATCACCACAATAACGTCTGCTTCCTCTGCTTCTTGCTCAATGGGGCAAACTTGCAGCCTCTCTGCCCCTGACATTGAACTTCTGAAAACCCAGCTCTCCACCGGCTTGGTAAGAGGCGAGGAACTTAGATGGGGGTATAACTCTCTTCACCCTGATTCGGAAATTTTATCTATTCACTTCTGGATTCAGCCTCTTCCAGGCACTTTGCATTGATGCCACCATCCTTGCCAGGCAGAGCGAGTTGAAAACCAGAAAGGAGATGGAAACCCAGCACTTGGCTGACTTGTCTGTGACGGCCAAGCCGTGGGGGCAGCCCTGAGAGTCGAATCTAGATCACATCTCTGCCCACTGCTCCCCAACCCAGGATTCCACGGGCTCCTTTTCGTGGCCTTTGCCACTTGTGCATTTAAGACTTCAAGGGATGCGAGGCCGGGGCTCGTGCAAGTCCCTGCCTTTCACATTCCGTGCAGCCCTGCATGGCCTCCGTCTGCTGCCCTGTGGGTGCAGGGAGAGCCCGGCTTCCACCTGCACCCCCCAACCGCCGTCTCCCAGCCAGGCATGGGGGAGACACCCCAGGAGAGAGACGCAGAGCTTTAGCCACAGAGGCCTCAGCTGGGGGGCAGCTGCGAGTGGGCGGCAGGACGGCTGGTGAGGAGAACTGGGCCGAGAAGGGGTGCCTCCTCCTCTTAGCTGAGAGGCTCACGGAGGCCTGCAGGGGTGGGAGCAAACGCTTGTCTTAGAAGAGCTTCGCGCCTGTGGATCCCAGGCTTTGTGGGGTGGGAGGTTTCCCGTGGGAGTCAGTTGGGTTTGGGGGTGAGTCCTGCACCCGTGTCACTGCCAAGGGGGAGGCAGAGTGTCTTCCTGTTCACCCAGCCGCCCACTCTGACCTTTCCACTTCCCTCTCCTCCGCCAGCCACCATCTGCCTGTGTTCCCCGCCTGGCTGGTGAGCACAGCAGGTCTACCTAGTTCCTGCGACAGACTTTTTTTTTTTTTTTTTTTGAGACTAGGTCTCACTATATTGCCCGGAAAACTGCACACTCACGTTGCTTGGGGTACCATGGACTCAAGGGATCCCCAGCCTCAGCCTCCCAGGTAGCTGGGATTACAGGTGCATACCACCATGCTCAGCTATTTTTTGGGTATGTTGCTCTGGCTGGGTCTCAAAACTGCAGACTCAAGCAGTTCCCAGTCTCAGCCTCGCTTCCTAGGCTGGGATTAAAGACACGTGCCACCACGCCCGGACTTGACAGACATTTTTAAAAGGCAAAGATACAAGCAATTGCCACAAACACCATTCAATGGCTTCTCAGCTAGAAAGCAAGCCCTTGTTTTCACCAAGCCTTGGTGGTGCATGCCTGTAGGTGGCAGCCTAGGAAGCCACAGCCAGGGCCAGGGATCGCGGTTCGAGTCCCGCCAGGGGCCACATAGCGAGACCTAGTCCCCAAAAAATAGCTGGGCGTGGTGGTGCGCGCCTGTAATCCCAGCTACCTGGGAAGCTGAGGCTGGGATGCTTGAGTCTGTGGTACCCCGGACAACGAGAACCTGCAGTTCCACGGACAAAAATAGCGAGAACTAGTCTCAAAAAAAAAAAAAAAGAAAAAAAAGAAAGCAAATCCCCCAGCAAAAACACTCAGGCATCAATAAGATGTAGTGAAGAGAAGAAGGGGGCAGGGTGGGGCCCCATCAAACACGTCTTTGTCCTAAGCACCAATCTTAGAAGCAGTCTAACTCGGCAGACCTCTGAGGGGCAGTCAGGATATAGTAGGCTCCTGCAGACCCCCACCTCCCGCCACATGCCCTCCCCAAGCCCGCGGGTCACCTTCTACAGGGGCTGGGAGCTGGGGAACAGGGCTGCCAGCTCCATGTTGAGGTGAAGGCTGGGGTCGCGTGGCATCAGCTGGGCTGGCTTCTTTGGCCTTCAGCGTGGATCCCGGGGCCACCTCCGGAGTCGTGGCTCCATCCATGCTGGTCACCCTGAGACTGGGACCAGGGACGACCAGGGACGACGATCCTCCCCGTGGGCAGTGAGGGAGGGCGGAGCACCTGGTCTCCAGCCAGGCCACCCGGGGTCTCAGCCACAGGGTTATGTAACTGGGCTGGCCTCTCCCCCCCCCACCCCCCCACCTCCCTGCTGCTCATGCAGAAAGGATGGAGCAGACAACAGCCCAGAATAGTCACAGGAGGAGGGCGAGGTGGCCCTGTTATCTTGAGAGAGAGATGACACCCCCTCCCACAGCGCTGCATGGGGAGAGCTTTTTCAAACAGCCCCTTTCAAACCCCCTTGCACCCCCCCCATCCAGAAGGGACCTCTGGCATCTGTGGGGAAGATCCGGTAACTTCCCAGCTCCTGACCTCCAGCTCAACCCGCCTGGCCGGCAGGTGGTCCAGGGTCACAGGGAGGAGCCAGGATGAGCTGACTCGCAGTCACACTTGCAGGCACACTTCGACTGCTGTTGCGCTCTGTTCCCACACCCTTTCCAGCCGTCCTACCCTCCCCACTTCCCACAGCTGCCCCCGGGGGAGGGAGGAGGTCCACGTGTGGAGGCTGCCCCAGCTCCACTCTGGCTCTTGTGGCCAACCGGTTGTGGGACCTGCCACACGGTCTCACTTAGGTTTGTTTCCTCACCTGTAACGTGGAGACCGTGAGCACTGGGGCGCTGTGAGGATTAGCGCAGATAATCTGTGTGAAGAGCTTCGCAGCGTGCAGCTGACCAAGTGCTCGATAAATAGAAGCTATTTTCAGGGCAGGCCAGTGTTTCCCCTTTGCAAGTCCTTTGCTTTGAGATAAGGTGTTAATCGGGGAGATGCCACAGCTGTGGTGGAGGGAGGAGCGCCAGGGCTCAAGGGCAGAGGTGTGACTTTGGGCCATCCTGCTCAGTCATCAGCAGGGGACCCTGGTCACTTGCTCTGAAGCCCAGGTTCCTGGTCTAAGAAACACGATGATGCCATGATGATGCCATGGCTGTACTGAGGACAAACGGTTGAGAGTGCAGGAGAGTGGTAGAGCCACATCCTGGAGGTCCTCTGATCCTCATCATTCTACATTCAAATGATCTGGGTTCCTATCATTGTCACCTCCAGAAGCCAGGATCCCCTCTGTGTGTGCACATAACTTTTTAGAGATGTTTTAAGATCTAGGTTCACAGAAAAGTCGAGAGTTCAGCGGAAATTCCAGCGCCCATGGAGCCCCTCATTTTTCATGGAAAAGGTTTTGTGGAATGAATGGACTCCTTTCACTCCGCCCCCCGCTCCTGTTAGCCAATTTGGGGGCAGAGGCAGCAGGATCTCAGGAGCCTGTGCAGGGCAGAAGTCAGAGCTCCTATTTGCAACTTGTCCAGGAAACCTGTAGCCACGCTCTGGTTCAAGGACCTGTTCGTGGGGATGAGGGGGACTGCAGGGGGGGCTGCAGAGTGAAGTCCCGGGGCTATTTGGCTAAGACTGCCTTTCCGGCCACAACAGGACTAATGCAAAGTCCTCTCTGACTGGTTTCTCTGCCTGGCCCAGCCCGACAGTCCCCAAGCCTGGGGAGCTCAGTCATCCCATCTGACACCCCACTTAACAGGCGCTTCGGCAGACTGCACAGCCTTTCGGGCTTTGCTGCATGAAGGTGTGAAAGAATCAAACCAAAAAGGCACGTTCCTAGGGTCTGGCCATTAGAACCAAGTCTGGGAGGGACTCGGGAATCTGTTCAAGTAAAGAATGCAGTGATTTGGGTGCGGAAGGTCCCACACGCGACATGACGCCAAATTCCCGAAGACAGAGCCAGCCAGCCTAGATAAGCTCGGGTGGACGGCCCAAGAGCAATGGCTTTGCCCCGTCGCCTTCAGCCCATGTGCCAGAGGAAGCACCCAGCGGCACTACCAGGCTGGGGCACGGGGCGACGCGCAGTCTCCAATGCTTGTCTAAAAGCTCAAAAGGCGTGGGCAGGAATCTCTCCTGAGAGCAGTATTTTGGGGGAGAGGAGAACCACAAGGCTCTGATGTCCTTGACAATCTAACAGATCAAGGAGGACTGAGAGCCAGAGAGACATGGGGGCCATGGGACGGTGCCACGGGGACACTGCCCAGCGTGGTCATCTGCCGAGTCTGCTACAAGGAACATGCGCTTCAGGCGAGTAATGACATGCCGCTGGGTCTGCAGGGAGAGCGCTGCAGGCCGTGAAGGTGTGTGGGGTGCTCGGCTAGGCTCCCTAGGCTGAGAACAAGACGTTCCTCTTACCAGCACCCCTGGGAGAGCTTCATGAGCACAAAGAAAAAGAAAGTGAGTGGCCGGGTGTGGTGGCGTGTGCCTGTAATCCAAGCACTGGGAGGCAAGAGGCCTGGGATCGCTTGAGTTCGTGGGTTCGACACTACCTGGGGCAACATTGTGAAACCTGGTCTCGAAAAAGCAACCTGGCACCATGGAAGGCGCCTGTAATCCCAGCTACCTGGGAGGCTGAAGCTGGGGATCGCTTGGGTCCAAGGGTTCGGGACTACCCCGGCCAACATAGTGAAACCTCGCCTCAAAAAAAAGGGGAAAAAGTGAGTGGTTTTCTCATGTCTTTCACGCTGTAAAGACAAGGTCTTGCCTTTTCAATTGGCTCGTTCTTGCTACTCACTGGAGTCTGCTTTCTGAAAGCTAGAAACACCGTGACGCCAACAGACCGCAGCTCAGTCATTCCGACAGGTCAGGTAACAAAGTCCAATGAGTTTTATTTCTACCCAAATATTGCAAATATACAGAAAATTACCAGTACAAAGTTAGACACATCCAGGTTTACTTACACGATGCTGAAGACACTGGCGTTTTATTTCCACGTCATAGAATTTCCTTCTGGGCTCTGGCTTGGTTGTGTGACCGACACAGGTCACTGAGAACGGGACGATGCCACCTCACATGCAATTCCTGCCCCCGGAACAGGAAAACTTGGGTTTTGAGCGCAACATGCGGTGATGATCTTCGTACTGCTTTACACTTGGGTGGAAAGGCAGCTCTTCCACAGCTGGGGGAGGGGGCAGGCATTCTGGACCAGGGAGGGAACACATGCTCAGAAAGGGGGTGAGAGATGAGGAGAGAGGGTGGAACAACAGGCACATGGGGACCCTGAGCATTTCTGTGCACGAGGAAGAGGAGGGGACGGCCGAACCCTCCTCCTGAGACGTCCAAACACAGGGGCTGGGCTGAAGCAGGGAACATTCGCGTCACCTGACTGCACACCGAGGTCATGCGGAGGATGAGAACTGCAGGAAGACGTGGGGCACACCGGGAGCGTGTGCGCCGTACGGTCTGTACACATGTGTACGTACACAGCTCTCCGCAGAAAGGAGTGGACGAGCTCGGTAGTTGATGAGAACAAGGCTGCTGAGGATGGACGTGTGCGGGAACAAACGCATACAGCAAGTTGTCGGGGACCATTTCCCGTCAGAGTCCCGCTTCTTACTGTTACAACGCAACGTGGGCGCCCAGCGGGCTCTGCCCGGGCAGGACGGTGGCACCTGCTCGGTGCCAGCGCTGGAAGCTTGGGCCCCCCAAGCGCGCCATCATCCGGAAAAGCTGGAACTTTGGTTTTGCTCAGAGGGGATCAAGTCCACGTTCACTGTCCTGCTCGAGGGAAGGTAGCAGCAGCAAAGCTGAGAAGCGGAATCTCTTCCTAGTTTAGCAGGTCCGCGCGTGAGGCTTCCTGTGGCATTAGGGGGGCTGTTCTGACAAGCAGCAGACGAGCTCCACGCTGCTGGGGGGCGGAGGTGGGGCGGAAGGGACAGGGGTCTCTAGAGACTCTCTCTGCCTGGATGATTTGCCTGGGAAATAAAGGCTTGGAGCCAGGCCAGGCCTTTCCACCTGGGGTGGGCGTGGAGGGGCCCCGCATGCCACCGTCTACCCCGGTACAGTGACGGAAGCCCTGGGAGAAGCAGTCAGGGCTTAGAAAGCCAGGCCAGGAGCTGGAGGTGCCAGCACATTGCTGACCTGCACCCTGGAAGGTCGAGCTCGGGCGTGCAGGGGCCCAGCGGCCAATCAGAGACACGGGATGAAAAGCCATGCAGAGGCAGAGGGTAGGGCCTAAGCTGCTGCTGCAGGAGACCAGCGACCCCTGGAGCCCACCCAAGAATGCCAGTCCCCTGCAA
This sequence comes from Uropsilus gracilis, assembly GCA_004024945.1. Classification (NCBI taxonomy): domain Eukaryota; kingdom Metazoa; phylum Chordata; class Mammalia; order Eulipotyphla; family Talpidae; genus Uropsilus; species Uropsilus gracilis. The sequence goes on from PVHY01030203.1 coordinate 7,757, forward strand.
ATACCTGCCTTCCAGGTGTGCTCCCTTTCCACCAACAGCCAGGGTGGACGTGTCCCTCTGGCCTCACTGCTGAGACCCCCCCCACCCCCGCTGAGGTTCAAGCTACCTGCTCACAGAGCCGGAAGGACAGTGAACCCCCCACTTGGGCGTAAGAGCTCAGGCCACTCAGGACAGGCTGACGTGTCTAGCTATCTAACGACGCGAAGGTCTATTGCGGAAACCTTCCCGAAATCAGCTCTCCAGGTGGCCTGGGAGTTTACACAAGGACGTGCTACGCTTTCCTTCCAGAGACGATGCTCAGAGCCCAGCATCCGCGAGACAAATTAGAAACTGTTCTGCTCTTCGGAGATATTACGAAGTTCGTGTTTTATTCTCTGGCTGAGGGCAGGTGTTTGAGAGTCACCGGCTGCTGTGGAAACCCCGCCAGCTGGCCAGTGAAGGGTCGGAGGCAGGTTTGTTAGTGTCCTCAGGCCAGCCAAGCCAGCCAGCCAGCTGGGGCCGGGGTGGGGAGGGGGTTCACCAGGGGTGGCCCCACTCCTGGACGCTTGACCAGGGCCCCCAGGGAGGAGGGGGGCAGTTTCCAGACGCCTGTTCAAGATAACCACAGCTTTTGTGTTCAGCCACTAAATACAGGAGAATAAGATTTCCTGCTGAAGTGGCCAAAAGGTGAACACTGCTCTGACGGGAGCACGGGCCCCTGGCCTGAGGAACACGCCAGTGGCCGGCGCAGAGGAGGCGCTGCCACTGGCGCGTCCGTCACCACAGACAAACGAACAAACAACCGGCTCGAAATGGCTCGTACCAACTCAGCGTCCGTACCTCGGCTTCGGCGACTGCTCCAAGGAATGGGGACGCCAACCCCATTTCCCAAAACATGGCATTTAAAGCAATCTGCTACAAGTGGGTGAGGTTCAGGTGACACGATGCAAGGGAGTCTCGGGACGGGGCTGAGCCCTCCAGACCCCAGATGTCCTTGGAAGCAGGGAGGCCTCATCTCGTTAAGAGCATGGATTTCTCCACCTTCTAAAACGAATCTGAGTGCTACCAGGCGTCGGCACTCTGCCTGCCTTGGCGGAGGTTGCCTGCCTTCGCGGGGTGAGGCGGGGCGAGGCGGGGCGTGTCAGGCCTGGTCTGGGCCCTGACTCACCCTGGGTGGGGGTTGATGGGAAGGAGGCTGCCATTTTACCATCTGTGAGCTGGTGCATCTTTGGAATTGTTTTAGCTAAAAAAAACCCAAAAAACCATGCAAGACAGATGCGCTCTTCCTAAGAGACTGGTGCTTTGGCACTAGCGAATATCCTCATCCCCAAAACTGCCCTAAGTTCAGTTTCTAAGTGAAGCTCCCTGACTCATTTCATTTTACTGTAGTTACAAAGTCTCCAAAATCCTTCATGCGCTCCCTCCCCCACTTTCCCTGCTGCTGTTAAGGCCTTCCGGGGAGGAGAGAACGTAGCCATCTGCTCACACATTCTGATAAAAGTTAATTTGGCACATTTGCTTTTTACTGACTTTCTAGCCATAAACTGAACTAGCAGCGAAATGGCAGTTACCAAAGACTGTCCTGAATCCTCATTGTCGGGAGAAACTGTGACCAGCACAGTAGACTACGAGCGAAAGCTTTCTATGTTCCTGTACAGCAAATACGCAAGCGATATTAACACTAGTTATTGCAGTCTTCCACAGGACCACCCCCAAACCCAGCTCACTACCGTCTGCAATTCCTTTCATTTTTAAAAATGTCAAAGGGAAAACATCCTGAAATTCAAAATATGAGCTCAATGTGTCATCCAAAGCATCGTCTAGCGTGGAAGTGTGTTTTTAATGGGTTCAGCCCGTTTCATGCCAATAAATTACTTGGCCAACCTGGGGAGACGGGGTGCGGAGGAGAGCCTGCTGATGAAATGCGACTTTTTTAAAAAGTATGAATCTAAAAACACACTTAGTCCGGGCTCCACGTGCAGCAACAACCTAAGAGGAAGCAAAAAAGCAGCCATTGCAGTGAGTGGCCAGGAGCCAGCACAACAGCCAGGAGGGGGAGTGGAGGAGCGGGAGGCCCAGTTCCGGGGTGCGCCAAGCAGAGTGCAGGGGCTGGGCCCACACACACCCGCCCTTGAGCCAGTCCCCTGGCACCCGCACAAAGCATGGCTTGAGAGCTCTCGGAAGGAGCAAGAATGTCTCCTTTAATAGGCGCTAAATCCAGCAACTTCTCCGCTGCTCCCCTCTCCTCCTGCCCCAAGTTAACAATATTGCCCTTTAAGTTTTCCTGATTGAGAGTCCTGGAAGCACATGGTTAAGTTAGGTGCCAAAGTGCAATTAACGAGGGGACGGCCTAATGAAAAGGGGGGGGTATCCACTGTGGTCTATGGTCCCTGAAAAAGGGGGGGAAGCAGGGTCTGTGTGCAGAGCCGGCGTGCGTGTGCAAGGTTGGAGCAGGGCCGTGCCTGGAAGGGAAGGACTGCCCAGGCGGTGCCAGTTACCGAGGCCTGTGCTCGTCTCTGCAGCTGCCAGGCCGCAGCAGAGCCCAGGGCGGCACGGGGGGGAGGGGGGGGCTCTGTGGGGGCGGACGCCGCCGGTGGCAGGTGTGCCACAGTGGGTCGTGCAGCACACGCAGTCGTGGGGCGAGCGGAACGTTCCCGTCGGTATCCATCCCATTTCCCTTCCGGACCAAAACCAAAACAACCCACGGTTTGCGGAAAAGACAGAGGTTGAAATGAAAAGTTAAAGAATTAAAATTCTCCCCCTTTCCACAGAGCCGGCTGTGCGAGCGGCTAGGGCCCTAGGCCCCCCCCCGCGTGTCTTTAGTGCAGGTCCTTTTGGCTTTGATGGAAGCAGCAGAAACAGAGCTGGGTCCCTTGCAAAGGGAGATTTATTTCCCTAAGGTGGAGCCACAGGGAGTGTACGAGGTACTGTGGTTCCATCATCCATCCTTGGTCCCAGCTCCTTTGAGGAGCTATTCCAGGAGATCCTGCAAAGACAGACACAGGCCATGTGATCTGAGGGTGACAAGGTTCCCAGCAACAACCCAGCTTGGGGCTGGCCCCACCTGAGCCGCCAGTGACCACGTCTCGCTTACACCCCTCCCACCTCTGCCTCGGCCACCACGGCCAGCACCAGCAGCAGGACCAGTCCTCCAGACCCACCTCGTCCGAGTCATCATGATAACCACTTTTATTAGTGTGGGAGGCTGTGTCCAGCGCGTCCACGCCGTCCACACCGTTGGCCTCCGCGTGCTGCTGCAGCACCGAGTAGCGATGCACCAGGAACCTGTGGGCGGAAGCCTCCATTAGCCCCTCCGTGGGCAGGAGGGCACGCTGCTTGGCGGACGGTGGACTGCCTGCCCCTCACATGCACGCCAAAGGGGCCACACAAAGCCCAGCCCACGGACAGCGCCCGGGAAACGCGGGCACTGAGACTCGGGCTGGACGCTGCAAGAATGTCACTCTGATGAGCCAAGTTTTTGCCAAGAAGTTTTTGGCTACTCTCCGGTTGGAAACGCCTCTGAAGGGCTACCCTGCTCCTTACCTGCCCCCGCAGACGTACTTCTTCACGAGGAGCACACCAGCTACGACAGTGACCAGCATCAACCCCACCGTGGCCAGGATAATCGGAACAGAATTTGACTTGGAGTTCTGGAGAAGCGGAAACACAATCGCAGACAATTTCAGGCGTGCGGATCCGAGGACTGACTTCAAAGAGGCTGCTGGCTCCCTTCCTGTCTTAGTCAATGATCCGCAGTCCCCAGGCATCTGGCAACGGTGTTTCTCCAGCCCCCGACGTCGGATCATCACCTCAGCGCTACCTGAGTCTCACAGTCAAGTGCTGCGACGCTGTCCGAATGCAGCAAACCCCGGACGAGGCGACACTGCCTAGATCACATGGGGACTTGACTGTCCGCACCAGGCCATTTGTGTCCTGAAGCTGACGTGGAGCAGGGAAGGGAGGCGACGATTCGAATGGGCTGACTGACCTAGAACAGGCCGTGGCCGGGAAGCAGCTGTGCTGTGCTAGCCACAGCGGGTCGTCACAGGACACCAGGCCTGAGTTTTGGCTTCGTTTTTGGCAGGTTTTTGCAAATAAGCCTTTTTGTGTGAGTGTGGCCTGCCTCTGGGTGGGAGACGGGGATGTGTGTTTTCAGGGCAGTCAAGAGGAGGCAGAGCTAGATTCTGGGCTCGCAGCATCGTCCCAGAGGGCAGGAGCCCTGTGCGATCAGATGTGACACTGAGGACGGCCGCCACGAGGGCAGCGATGGCGAGGGAGGAGGTGGGATGTGCCTGCGACAAGCACACCCCCTCCCCCTGCGTTTTCCCACTGCTGAGGCCCTGGTCCCCACTCACTGGGAAAGGCAGAGCTCGGCAGAGCCCCACTGACCCTCATTCTACAGGTAGCATGGCCCTCAGGTCACTATCCCAGGTGCCTTTGGGTCCGGTGCTTCTTTATCAAGAGGCTTCTGCTCGCCACAGCCTCAGTCCCTGCCAGGTGGTTCGGGTGACAAGTGGTGACTGCCTCTTGATCAAAGCCAGGCCACGACGACCACCGCCTCAGCTCGCCTTCCTTGAGGGCGCAGGCGGGACTCTGTAGAGGCTGGTCTCTCTGGGACCCAGGGCTCTTCTCCCGGGCCTGGCCCTTGGCAGCCAAACTTCTTGGGGTTTTCCCCTAAATGACAGCCTCAATGCTACGCTTCTAAGACCTGGAACGAACCTACAGAACACCACTCTTCCCCCAGTAAGGGCGCGCTCGGCAGGAAGCGTTTGTCTTCAGGTCAGGCAGCCCACCCTTCACCTTGACAGCCACCGTGCAGAGGGGAGGCTGTGGGCCCTGGCTCTTGCTGGCAGGGAAAGGCCCTCTCCTCCGCCCATACCTGAGCCAGATCTCCTTCAACATACCTGCTTTTCTGGACTCAAAAAGTTGCTCGTGCACTTCTTTTTCAAGTCTTTTACCTCTCGAACTGGGTTCACTCCATCCTGGCACTTGTCTCCTGGAATCTTCCGGTACCTGAAAGGCAGAGAAACTTTGTCATGACGGGAACACAAGACACCATTCCCAAATCCTTGCCTGTTTCCTGAAAACGACACCTGAAAAGCCAAAGAGAAGCTTCTCATCCCCCCACCACCTCTCAGGGCCGAGGGAGGACTCCAGGATGTTGGGAGACGTTCTGCATAGCTCCAGCCTGGAGCAGCCCTGGCCTCCCTGCTTCCCGTGGCTACCGACGGGCTGGGGGTTACAGGGAGCATTTCCATCCTCGCGGAAAGTCTGTGAGGCGGTGTTTTTCTGGAGGGTTCTGAAAACGCCACGGAGCTCTGTGTGGGGCGCAGCAGCTCTCCAGCCTGAACGCCGAGCTGCTGCTGACTCGAGCAGGAGGCACAGCCCGCTCACCCGTTTGTCATCAGCTGTTCTTCTCTCCCGTACAGGCAAAGCTCCAGCTCGTGGCCCTTCAGTTCTGGCTGTTCCACACACTTGGAGTCATTCTCTGGACGGAAGTAGCCAAAATCACTGCAAGAGGCAGCAAATAAAGTACCTTTCAAAGCTGCTGCTAGACGGCAGCGGCCAGCAAAGAGGGCTCTACGTGGGCAGCGGGAGCTCACCAGGCCGGCCTTGGGCGGCTGACAAGACCCGAGCTATCGATGACAGTCCACCGAGGAAAACAGACATGGAGAGGGACGGGGCCTGATGGACTCAGGACTCAGGAACTAGGAGTCCCCACAGCCCAGGGCACCAGGTGCTAGGAAGGGAGGCTTGCAGCCTGCAGCGGGCGGGGGAGGGGGGCTCATGGCACGAAGACCCAGACACAGCAGTATCCGCAGCAGACCTGAACTCAGACCCTTAGCGATTCCTTTGTTGACCTCCAAACACCTCACTAT
>PVHY01030204.1:0-13612 GCA_004024945.1 Uropsilus gracilis
CACACTCACCCCAGACCGGCCTGGTCCTCAGCCCTCGCAAGCCCCCACACTCACCCCAGACCAGCCTGGTCCTCACCTCACACGCACTCGGGAGATCTGCATGTATTTCCCCAAATCACTTGGCTGCCTGGGCAGGACTCTTGGCATCCTCATGTCCACTCCTCACGGGAGGTGGCCAGGAGGTGGCCTCGTGGCCACTCCACTCCCAGTCTTCAAGGGGCCTGGGTCAAGGACATCCCCAAGGTGAATTTTCTGGGATTCTGCGTTGGGGAGCGACAAGGACCCCCCACCACTGGGTACGGAGAAAGTTCCCCTGGCAGGACCATCGCTCCCCTCACTGGAGGTGCTCTGAGGGACCAGGGTCCTCGGACTCCAGGAAAGCAGGCTCTTGCTCAGCACGAGGGGCCCATAAGAAAATGGGGTACATTTGTTTTATGCTTGGAAAACTCAGGTGCCAGGAATGGCTGCGAGGCCTGGCTTAGCAGACGGGGTGAGGTCTGTCTGCTCTTTAGAGGGGCACCGCCCTTCTTGCAGGATCATTCTGGGGCCTGGGGGATAAGCAGGATGCACGTGAGTCCTTCTCGCGCACAGGACGGCAGTGAAACAGCAGGCGAGGTCACTGCGCCTCTGAGAGGTGCAGGCAGCTCTGAGCTGGGGAGGCTCCGGAAAGGCCAGGACTTCGGCTGGGCCCTGGAGGCCGGGGAGGTGGCGGGCAGATGCCAGCAGGTGGGGTCACCCCACCCCCAAGAGGACCCAGAACATGCAGGGGTGGAGGCAGAAGGGCGCGCCCTGCTCAGGTCACACCAGGACAGCCGGGCAAGACAGCCCGACCCTCGTGACGACTGGTCATAATCGCTCTGTGATCCGCTCTGGATGCCCTGCCGTGCCAAGTGGAAATTGTCATCCTTGGCTCTGCCTGGAGACGCTTTGCTCCCTCGCCTGCTCGCAAGGAGCCTGAGACATGAATCGCCCTCGTTGCCTGCCAAGTCTCCGCCGAAGAGATTGCATACCTGGCATTTCTGTGAGCTGGTTCAGGGGGTGTTCTGGGCTGCAGGGGGGTGGGGGTTGGCAGCCAGCTCGAGGGGGCAAGGTTCAGTGGGCACAGAGAGCCAAAACGGGGGGCCCTGGCTTGGGATGGCTGCTTCCTGGGCTTGTCTGCCTCTCTGCGCCGACAGAGGGACTGGAATATCAGACGGGCATTCAGCCTCCCGGAATCAGGAACACTGTCCTGAGAGTCCACAGAAGCCCAGCCGTCACACAGCCAGCCTTCACGGCAGGAACAGAGTTCTCCCCACCAGCACGCGGCTTCTACTGGGAACCCCAACTCGGGACCCTGGGCTCCACGGCACCCATTCTTCCACCGACAAGTTCAGCAGGCTGCACGGGATGGTGGCCCATGCTTCCAGTTTCCCTTGAAGGGGTTGGTTTTGCATTCTGCATCGCTCAGAGGCTGGATAACATCCGCTTCACAGTTTTAAGAGATTCTGAAATCCAAGGAGGGAGAGGATAGTCAGCGAGGAATGGACTGAGGCCATCACCTCTGGGGGCCCTCAAGTCATAGGTGGCAGGACCTGAACTTGACCTCAGCTCCCTGCCTCCAAGGGCACAACTGGTTCTTCCAAAAGGTTGCCTGCTGGTCCTCATCACCAGGGAACGCTCTGGGATTTCCTCCTCGCCTTGTGAGGCTGAGTTATTATGTTCTCGGTTATAAGCATTATAAAACCCGCGCTTGGAAGAAGATATCTCTTGGAATAAAAAGGCAAGAACCAGAATTTGTGAGTAAATCCCCATGATCAGTTCCAAAAGGAAGAAGACGTCTCAGTAAAACGGGGCTATTACAGGAAGCTCAGACTATTAAAAGGAACCGTCCATGAAAATGATGTAGTTTCTTGTTCTGCTCTTGATGACATTTTATCGGCTGTACGCTGTGCAGCAAGTATTTCAGTTGTCCGCTTTCCTCTCAGTCTGCTATTTACGTGTTTTGAAGTATATAAAAGAGGTGCGTTTCCCCAGCCTTTTCTTACTGCGTCATCCGCTGTCTTCTTTCCGCTGATCGACCGTTTGAAAATTGAACTAAATGGGGCAGGACTTGCGCAGGACTGACAGGGTCCCAGGTTACTGTCCTGCACAGTAACTCGCCACAGGAGCCCTAAGAGAGCCTGGGCAGCTCCTCGTCGACGCTAACATGGCACGGAGAAGCCAGGTCACACGTCACACAGCTGGGACTGCCAGAAAGGGGGGTGACCCCAAGCCTTCTGGCTCCAGGATCCTCGCTCCCATTTAGTAGCTGGGCCCTATTTCTAAACTCCTTGGAATCTGCAGGCAACGCAGGGCTTCTCAAACACGAGAGAAGCCGACCCGCTGGGTGGTGTTTCTCAGGTCACGTGCAGCTGGCACAGGCCCAACCCCCTCCCTCCCCGGGTGCTGGGGAGTGTGACCGGCTGAAGGTGTCGGTGGTCCCTGCTGTTCACCCTCTGGGGGGGGGGGGGCTTTCCCAGGTGACTCTGGGCACGTCTGGTAGGAGATCACAGTCTGAGAGTCCCACGCGCATGACAGATCAACATTAGTGTTGGGAACAGACGAACCCAAGTGGCTCCATTGTGTCTAGAACCTCCCTGTTGAAGCCAGCATCCTCTCCCTGCCCTCGGTGGGAAGGACCCGCCATGGCTGGCTTCCCCAAAGCTTGTGTCTGTCCCCCCTTATTCCTGGTTGTTCCTGACAACTGTCCTGTCCTCCTGATGGGTGATAGATGCCAGCATTGTCCCCTGATGGGTGATGGACGTCAGCATTATTGGAAACCACAGTTATGGGAACACCTCCTCCACCTGCTTGCTTGCTTCACCATGCGGGGCGAGAATGGTGTTGCCCTACAAAAGGTTGTCACAGAGACTGCTGGGTTCTCTCTGGCCATCTGGGTCGGGGGGTCCTGGTGCACCCACTTCTTGCCAATCAACCTGCTGCTCTGAACCTCCATGGGTGTCCTGGCGTCTTGCTGAGCCGCCCGTGAGTCTTATCAATTAGCAGCCTACGTGACACCTGCTTATTGTGGTCTCACAGTTTCTGAGGCCCAGGAGCCTGGACGTGGCTTAGAGTGTCCTGTGGGCAGGGTTCCATGCGGTGGCCACGGCTTGGGACGCCTGTCTCTATGTAGCTCAGACGCTTCTTGCACGTTCACTAGGTCATTGTCAGGGTGTCATTCTTGATGCTTGTGGGACTGAGGTCCGTTTCCCAGCTGGCTGCCGACTGGAGGTTCTGCTCAGCTCCTAGAGGTGACCCAAGATTCCTTGCGTGTGATCCTCTGTCCTGCAAACAGCCTGTTCATGATGCCACCAGGACTGCAAGCCTCAGGCTCTTGGGAGGGTCTTTATTGGTTGGAGCAGCCTCACAGACACCAGGCAGGGCAGGGCAGGGCAGGGCAGGGCAGGGCCAGAACCGGGGGGCTGAGGCCCAGGGGGGAGCGGGCTGGGGCAGGGGAGCCCCCGGCACTCTCCCAGGAATCTTTATACTCTCTTGCTGGGCTCTCTCTCTGCCCCAGACCTCTCTCCTCCCCTGTCCACTCCTCCTAGGGAGGTGCTGCCCTCCTAGCCTCGCCTCCCAGGCCCAGGGGAGCCCACTCACGCATGTGCACCCCCCCTGGGCCAGGCGTGCCATCCTGGGGAGGGCCAACGCAACACATGCTGGCCATAGATGCTGATGGCAGAAAAAGCCCGACCGGACATTCACCCTCTTGCATGGTGACAGCTCCTCTCTCACGGTCAGACGGCGATCCTCTCCTTCCGGTCAGCATGGTGCCAGCCTTGCCCACGACAACGTGAGCACCACCAGCCCGCTGGGCCATGATCTGGGCCAGGAGCAAGGGCCAGGTCTGCGGGCATCTAGGGTGGGGGACCAGTCACCGGGGTCACTTTGGAGCTCGCTGGTCACGCTTGTTTTGGCCGATAGGGCAGCCGCAGGCTTGGCACGAGCCGACGCTGGACACACACTGCACGCTTGTCCCGAGCTGGGCTGCAGGGGGAGTGCAGAGGCCTGGGAGAAGGGCAGAGTCATCCCACAGGGGCTCTGGGGAGAGCCGGTCCCGCTGCGTACGTGGGCGAGCCCTGTCCACAGCCGCAGGTTGCCTGCTGACCGTCTGCTGGCCGTCCATGCCTGAGCCCGGCCCGTCAGCCGGCTCCAGCGATGGGCCACGGCCGTGAAGTCCTGCGGCGTCCCCAGCGGCCGCTGCTTTGGCCAGGCGGGCTGGGGCGGGGGGCTGCAGACGCACCGCTGTGCTGACGGGGGACAGAGCTGCCCGCTCCGTGCCCAGCGCCAGGCTGGTTCTCCGTGGCTCCCACCAGCCGCCAGGAGGGGCTGGGCTGGCCTGGACTTTGCTTGGTGGTGCTGGGGAGGGTGTGACGACCGCGATGGCCGGAGACACGTGCAGAGTCGCTCACTGCCGCCCATCAGGGGCACGAAGGCCCGCGTCAGCCCCGCACACCCAGCGCAGGGCAGTGATCACCCGAGCAGTGGTGTCGGCAGGGCCCTGAGAAGCAGGGACCTCTCACTGTGGCTGGGACAATACGCTGGGGTCTCAGGGGGCGTTGCTATCGAGCTGCAGCGGCCGCTGCGGCCACCAGATGGCGCCAACGAGCGTCTCGGGTTCGTGGTTTCAGGGCCGGGTCCAGGGGTGGGGGAAGGGCTGAGCGTCTCAGGAGCGGGGACTCCATTTTGCAGGATGGGAAGGTCCGGACGCTGATGGACGGACCGTTACAGACAACGTGAACGAGCTTGGCACCCGCGCACCCGCCCGCCTGCCGCGGGGCAGCCACGAGAGCATTATTTATCAGCAGAGGTCGCCTCTCCCGGTCACTAGGTCCAGCCAGTTCGGGCCTCACATGCCTCAGAGCCAGGCCCGAGCCGGACAGGGGGGCACAGAGGGGCGTCTTCCTCCGGGTGGACCCTCGCTGGCCTGAGGGCTGAGTGCCCACGTCAGAGCCCGCAGGTCCAGGCACCTGGTCAGTTGCCCGCCACCCCCTCCCTGTGCCCGGGCATCCTGCGCCCGAGCTGGACGCCCAGCGCGGCTGCAGGGCCGAGGCCAGGGCGTTTAGTGGCACCGATGGAAGTCGCAGCGGTCGGTGCTGAGCTGGCCATCTCCAGAGACGCCGGGCGGCTCCCGTTCCCCCCGGGAGAGGCCGGCGGCTCTGCAGGTGTGCTATCCCTGGGTCCTTCCTGCTGGCCTCTGGCCGCGTGGGCGCGCTGGACGAGGCAGGCCACAGCCTGGCAGCAGCCCTCACGCCGTGGAGCAGCCCGGCCGTCCCCCCGACCTGCGGGCAGTGCCCCCTCCCCCGGCCCCCTCTCTGGCTCATAGTGGGGACCCTGACCTGGGCCCAGGAGGCCTGTGGGAGTGGTCTGGGGTGGCTCTCACCCCCCTCGCTGGTCACATGTCTTGCTCCAGGGGTGGCTTCCTTCCTGGGCCTCTGGGAAGCCGGGGGAGGGGGTGGGAGCTGGGGGAGGGGCTGCTCGGAGGCACAGAGGCTGTGTCCCTTGGAAATCGGCCACGACACCGGCCGTGGGAGGGAAGCACCTTCCGCCTGTGGCCCAGGTGACGCTCTGGCTGCTGGGTTGGGCGGGCAGAGCATCCGGGAAGGGCGGGCGTTCCCGGTACCTCCTGCACCAGGGCCCGCCCCTCTGGCTCTGCGGCTCCCGGGGACCCCGAGACAGGCAGAGGAGCAGCGGGAGGGCAGTGACGCATCAAGGAGGGAAACAGGCACGGCCTAGGGGGGGGGCCCAGCTCCTGGCCGCCGGGAGGGGTCCCCAAGGCCCCTCGTACCTTAGGTGGCCTCTGTGAGCGGGCCCGGCTCTGACCACACGGGTCATCTTGCTGCCTCGTGCCTCTGCCTGTGCTGGCAGGGAGACGCCGGTGGCCGCAGGACTCGCCGCCCATCGAGGGAGGGGCTGGTCGCTCCCGCCTGTTGAGCCCTGGAGGCAGGACAGGTGGCCTTTGGGCTGGATCAGGCCGGTGAGTCCGTCCGGTCACGTCCGTCTCCCAGTTTCGGGGGGCACTGGCCCTGGGGCGCGGCCCTTGCTGGGCGCCGAGGACGCAAAGCAGTTGGACCCCCACGCCCGGGAGCGCCCTGCTCCCGAGGGGACAGGGCGGGGGCTGGCCAGCTCTGGTCAGCAAAGACTGGAAGGTCAGCTTGCCCTCCCCCCGCCCCTCCCCCAACAGGACACGGTCAATCTGGATCCGCTGGGCGTCCCCAACACGCGCCTGGGACAGAGGGCAGCGCAGGGTGGCAGGAGCGACTCTGACCCCCGAGGAGTCGCCATCAGAACAGCACGAACTGCGGCTCAGCGCCACGTGTTTAGCAGCGCCGCGACCTGCTCGCGAGAGGAGACGCGGACTCGGACTCGGGGACAAGCCGGTTCCGGAATCCGAGCCGGAAACGTGTCCCGGGAGGACTTCGGGGAGGAGTCTGGGGCGACGCGGGCTGCTGGACCTGGTCCTCCGAGTGGACACCAACAGGCCCTCCATTGTCCTTGCAAACCAACAGATCCACTGTCTGCCCTCTCGGCCCTGGCCTTGGCAGCCACCCCGGACGTTCCCCAAATGTCCATCCGCAAATAGCTTCTGCCTGCGCATCCTCGCGTCCTGGCTGCGTCCACCCGGATGCGACCCGCTGGACACTCCATGTTCACTGGCCCCCGCCACCCCCACGGCCACTTGTGCATTGAGGGGTGTGCAGAAAGGCACACGCATGTCCGTCGTGAGCGTCCCTGTGCTGACACCAGCGGAGAAGGCACGGAGAGCAGAGCCGATGTCCTTAACTCTGACCCAGCCCGGGAGGTCCCCAGCTCTGGGGCGCCTGAGGGCAGGGCCGCTCCCACTTCTGCAGCCGGACTTCGGTGCCTGGGGTCAGGCGAGCCACACCGCAGCCTCCTCAGTGTGGGGTGCACATCAAGCCTGATAACGTGGTGAGTCCCACAGCTCCGGGAAAGTCAGGAGGGGACCCCAGCTTAGCCCCCCAGGGCATCGGGGATGGAAAGGGGGGCCTTTCCCGGCTGAGTCCTCAGCCCCCTGTGGGCTGATGGCTATGTGAACACACCTACTGTCCAAACCCGTGGTCAGGAGCTGGGGTTAGTGGGCCTGGGTGCCCGGACTGCCGGGTGAGCTGACCGACTAGGTTTCCACTCTGGGGGTCCTTGTGGTCACTGAAGCCTCTGCTTGCTTAGCTTAGTGGCCAGCTAGTCATCACGTGGCTAGCTTCTGAAATGCCCCAGGATAAGAGTCTTCCAGACGGTGCTGGTGGACTCTGTGTGTATTGGGGTACACCTGACACCCCTGCACACAGTTCCTGAGCCCACCTTGGCCTTCCCGTCCTGCTCACATCAAGCCTCAAGGCCAGTGGGAGAGGAGCGCTTGGTGCTGTCATCTTGGCTCTCTTCTGGGTTGGTAGTGTGTGTCATGTGAGGGTGAGGATGTATGTGAGTGAGTGAGAGAGAATATGTGTGAGCATGCAAGTCCAGTGTGTGTGAGTGTGAGTGTATGTGAGTGAATGCATGTGTGAGAGAATGTGTGAATGTGCACATACAAGAGTATGCATGAGTGTGTACCTGAGTGTGAATGTGCAATAAAGAATATGTGTGTGAGTGTGTGACTGGGGTGTGTGTGTGGTTTTCTGGGATCACAGGAGCACGCAAGGACACATCAGCACCTCCCTAGCCTTTCCTCCTGCACTGTGTGGCCTTGCCTGTGCTCATTTGGCAAGTGGGCGTTCGCACTAGTTTCCCACCAACATCCAGGACAAAGCCTCTTCCCGGGGCACACTGTCAGGCTCAGTGAAGACAAGCCTGCCGTGGAGCTTTCCAGCAAACTGCCCGCTGGGTCAGTTCAGCAACACTTAGAGCGCTGGAGGCCGTGGGTGGGAAGAAGAAGAACCAACGGAAGAGATTGAGGTGACCCAAGACAGAGACAGACTTGAGTCATAGACTGGGGCTCAGTAAACATGAGCTGAGCCATTTATTAGAGGTTCCAGGCTCCTTCAACACCCTGGTGAAGGACGGTTACAAGGCAGTAGTAGGGAAAGTAGAACCAAGATCCTGTGGTGTGTAGCACGTGGGGTAGGAGGATGGGGATTCGTTATCCAGCAGAAAAACACCCGTGGGGTAAACACCTTCATCTCTCAGGGACGTGTCTCTCCCGTGGGTCCATCCTGGGAGGTTAGGGGACTGCCGTCACAGATGAGACTTGCCAGGAACCATCTCCCGTGTGCCGGAGACGGGCGAGAACAGATAAAGGTGTTCCTTTATCTAAGGCATAGCCCTTAGCCATTTTTGGTGCCCCACATAGAGAATGAGGCTTTGGGGAACTTCAATTCTGGCCTCCTACAGCCCCCAACCGCCCCCAACCCCCCCCGCCTCCCCTGACCTTGCCATGGACCTGCATGTAACATGCAGTGTGTCTGTGCTCAGACGCAGGGAGTGCGGGAGTGGGAGCACATGACTCTCTCTGCCCCCAACATCTGCTTCAGCAGGTGGATGAGAGCCGGGGCAGGCAGGGTGGGACCCTCAGTGGTGCTGAGTGCTGGGACCTCCAGCCAAGAGCTGCGGGGTCTCTGGAACCACCAGCTCCTCAGCTCAGCCTCACGCTCAGCCTCACACTGTCTGAGGGGTGCAGGTGGGCTCTGCACAGGGGGGCTCTGATAGGGGTTAGCATTTTGGGGCAATAAAGTCTTTTTTCCTTAAGGTTTGTTCCATCTTGGTATCCTTCCCACCAGCCATCACAGGAGCTGCAGACTGAGATGTGGCCTGCAGGCCATGTCATGGTGGACGCAGTCCTTGAGAGTTTGGGGGAGCAGGTTGCCAGCTTACTCCCAGCTCACTCTGGAGTTGACTATTTGTCCAGATGCTATCTTCAGAAAAACAGTAGCAGAACCTCTTAGTGCACTCCGTTGCCCCTCTGCCTCATCCCTCTCTGTCTATGTCTCCCTCTGTGTCTACTGCTCCATTTCTTTCCACTCCTTCCCTCCCTCTTTTACCTGGAACATTTTTATAGTGGATGTTACCACGTCTGCATGAGAGCAGTGCAGAACGTGTGCTACAGTCGCATGTACTCACTTGTCAGCTGCAACATCTCCACATTCTATCTCAACTATGCTCACTCCCCTTGTTCATTTTTTAATCCCATGCTGTGTAATAATTTTTTTTAATTAAAATTTTTTATTATTGTATTTTTGAAACTAGGTCTTGCTATGTTGCCCAGAGTAGTCCCGATCCTGTGGACTCAAGTGATCCCCAGCCTCAGCCTCCCAGGTAGCTGGGGTTACAGGCACATACCACTGCACACAGCTGCTTTTACGAGACCAGGTCTCACTATGTTGCCTGGGGTAGTCTCGAACTCACAAACGCAAGCGATCCCAAGCCTCTTGCCTGCCAGCATTTGGACTATAGGCGTGTACCACCATGCCCAGCTCCATGCTGTGTTATTTTAAAGCAAATCATATACGTCAAATTATTTCACTATAGGGGCTTCAGCAACAGATACGTTCTTAATCATCATAGCCTCATACTTTTAAAAATTAAAGGAAATCCTTAGTATTATCAAATGTACCCATTTCTCTGATTGACTAAAAAAGTCTTTTCACAATTGCTTTTGTTTGAATGAATCCATGTGCTGTATTTCTTCAATGGGTTTTCTAAGCTTGGCTAGTTTCTCTGTCATTTTTTTGGTCAGTTTTTTATTGAAGAAATCAGGTCATTTATTTTTCTATACTTTCCCACATTTGAAATTTTATGAATGGCACTGATAAAGATATTGCCTTATCTTACCTACTTCCTATAAGATGGCACTTAGATCTCCAAGTCTGAGTAGAGTCACATTTAATATTTTGACCACGTGTAACGACATCCCCCCACCCCCCCCACCCAGTTCTCCCAGTGAAGCTTTGCACAATGTTCAGCATTATGCTGGCAAGGCACTGGTGAGAGGATACTTGGGTAGATGCTGCTGTATTTACTCCAAAGAAGGGGTTCTACATGCCTGCAGTACTTGCAGACGTGTGTGAGTAGAGGGTTTGATTCTAACCTGACATCCTGCATATTGATTGCTATGGAGAGATGGAGGTGACTTGGAACTTAGCAAACAAATCCCTAACAAGGGTCTGACCTTTGAATGATGATGTTCCTGGCAGAAGATCTTTGATGAAATGAAAGCTACTACACACTCAGGAAGGTGTATCTAGAATCATTAAAAAAATGTCCTTAGTTTTAACCTGAGTTCTTCCCAAGTGCAGAGATTGAGTCAAGTCTGTGTCCACCTATGTAGGTACGGGACCCTAAGGAATGAGAGTGGAGAGTTGGGAAGAGTGATTTGGAGAGGTGAAGATAGAAGGACAGGGAGGGACTGATCAGGCTTAAGCTTGGCCAACTGGAGCTCAGTTTCATAGGCAACATGCATCTTCCACATCAGCACATGCTCCACATGGCCAATCACCTTGGCCACAATATGGCGGCCACAAGATGTTGACACAAGATGGCGGCCACAAGATGTTGACACAAGATGGCAGCCACAAGATGTTGACACAAGATGGCGGCCACAAGATGTTGACACAAGATGGCGGCCACAAGATGGTGAGCAACGAGAGTGATGTGGAGCATCAGAATTATGTGCTGCAGCCCAGGTAGGAGCTGTACCATCATGCCTCTGTGCTGCTACTGCTCAGAACTCTCCAGCGAAGGGTGATCCAGGCGAAAATGGTAAGCATTTGGCCATTCTTGGCCTGGGTGACTCTCTAGGAGAACTCAAGAGGCGGTTGCTGCCACAGCTGTGGTCTGTTACAGTGGAAGGATGGCATCAGTGGAGGAGAAAGACAGACTCTAGGAGAAACCACTGGAGCTCCCGGTGGAGTCAATTCAGTGGCCATTTTCTCCCAAACAACATGATGTGTGACAAGACATCTGACCTCTTGCTAACCAGGAAGAGGTATCTGGGCTCTGCCTGTCTGGATTTTACTGGGTGTGGTCACATGGCGTGGAGAACCTGCATGACTGCCTTTGACTGCAAGGTCTCCAGGCCCTGCCTCCAGGCTCAGCGTGCAGCACTGTGACCCAGGGAGCACGCTGACTAATCAAGCACACAGCAGCCCGAGCTATCTGGCACGGCCCATGGTCTTAGATCTGTGAAGACTCTTATCAGGAAGGATATCCCAGGCTGCAGAAACCACTCAGGAATGATCCTTGCAAAGAGGATGCAGGGTTTGGTCACCTCACGTCTACAGAGCGAGCTCTTTCCTGAACAGCAGGCTACACAGCAGGACGCGCGCAGGGCCCCTTCCCACTACACTGGCCACCTGAAGCCCCTGGCGTCCATTCAGGGTCATCTGTCGGGAGTTTTCGGAGTGGTGACGCAGCACCATCTCTGGCAAAGACGTGACCCACAATGCATAGTGCGAAGTGGAGTTTCTGCCACTGTCCATGGCCCCAAGACCATCATGAATGCTCTTGATCTATTTCCAGACCAGCCATTCGGGATTTCCAGCTCCCCGATGGTCAGCGTGGTGGGGTGATGCAGACCATCTCAGGACACTGGGGTCTTCAGTGGCCCTTGTCTGGGCTTAGTTGTCAGAATGGCTGCGGCGACTTTTGGTCTTTGAAGAGCTCTTCCTGGCCATCACAGCCACTCACCTCCTGCCTGTAGGGAACTATGGAAATGCCACTTCATACCCGTTAGCCTACTGACCAGAGCAGACCAGGGGGGCCAACGATAGCGATGGCATCAGTTTGCAGGACACTCATCATGTTCCTTGCTGGAAGCGGCCTTCACTGGCATTGGCTTATCATCCAGGAAAGGCTAGGACCGTGGCAACAAAGCATCTATTCTGCGTTAGGCCCCTGCGAGGGACGAGGTAACCAGTTATTCTCTTAATCTCCTGGTGCTGAGGCCCGTGCACTTAGCTGCTGGGAATACGCAGCTAGCAGCTGTCTGCTCCGTCCACATGCTAGGCCTGGCAAGCGGAACCTGCCAAGAATCAGGGAAACAGGCTCCGGAGGGAGAGTCAGGCGCAGTTTTTTTGGGAGGGTTTGAGGACCCCCCCCCCGAGGGGCGTGGAGGACTAGGCGGTGGAAGACGCTGAGTCGTGATCAAGTCCGAACAAAGGCCTCAGCTGGCTGCGTGAAGCGCTGACTTTGCAGCCATCCGTAGGGTCCGGCAGGTTGGGGCAAGGAAGCTGTGTTGCTGTTCCAGCGCTGATCTGTCCTGCGACACAGGCCGCTTGCAGGGAAGGGATGTCACTGGGACATCCCTACGATCCCACAGCGGCCCTCAGCCTGGAGCCTGGGTGCTGGGGCAAGGAGCATGGGAGCCCTAAAGGGAGAGGGCATCTGGACTGGCACCAAAGCCCCGTTTCGGTCGCCCCTTCAGTGCCAGCTGCACCGCAAGCTCCGAGCCACAGCCCCAGCGCCGAACTGGCTCAGGCTCGCAATCCGCATCCGCATCCCCTTGTCTGGAGCACAGCTTTCCTGGGCCTGGCTGGCTTGTCTGGTGACGGGGCCTAGAACCTCTGGCGAGCAAGCCGCCTCGCCCGTCTCAAGCCGGGGCTGGGCCGTGCGGTTACAACCAGAAGCTCCTGCGGGGAGCCCCAGGGAAAGGCCTATGCTTGCTAGTTTCATCCCAGTGGCTCCAGCGAGGGTGCTGACTTCTTCCTGCCTAAAGAAGGGTCCCGCTGCGAGGAGGTTTGGGGTGACGGGGGGGGTCCTATCATCAACGTGGTGAGATTCTCGCCGTGTTTCCCTCTGAAAGCCGCGGCTCTGAACCCACAACTCCAGGACTGTGGGGACGGGAAGCTCCCTCGGAGGGTGACGGGAGTGACGGCAAACTGGGTGGCTAGTTGGTCTGGGGCTCGCGGGACGGGAACCCGGTGACGGAGCTGCTGCTGGGGAGAGAGCAGCTGCTCTCTGGGAGGTGGTGCCCGGTCCTCGTGGGGTGGCGGAGGGTGAGTGGCCGGTCAGGCTCTTTCCTCCACGAGCCTGTATAGCCAGCACCGCGGAGCTGCGTCTTCCCCGCGACTGTGCAGCCGTGGGTGTGCGCGGGCGTGAGTGTGCGTCCTGGGCCCGGAGGGCGTCGGAAGCCGAGGGTGGGAAGAAGAAAACAGGCGGGAGAAATGGGGACAGTCCGAGATGGAGACGGACTCAGCCGCAGACTGCGGCTCAGGAAGCATGGACTGAGCCGGGTTGTTGGCGTTTCCAAGTCCTTATTAAATACCCGGGAAAGGAATGGCTGTGGCGCGGTAGTGAGTAAGCGAAAAGGAAGGCAAAACCACGGTCCCGTGGTATGTAGCACGTGGGGGTGCAGGGGGCATGCGTTCGCCAGCAGGAAGCGCTGTGGGGGCAAACGCCTGTATCTCTCAGGAAATGTCTCAGGCGGGTTGGTCATAGGAGGCTGGGGACAGCCATGCTGGGATAAGAGTGGAACCTGGAACCTTCTCCAGGGTGCTGAAGTGATGCTGGAGTGAATCAGGGTGTTTCTTATTTGTTTATGGTGTGCCATGGGGGTGGCAGGGGAGATTGGGGGAGGAAGAGGGAGAGAGAGGGAGGGAGAGGGAAAGAGGGAGAGAGGGAGAGAGAGAGGGAGAGAGAGAGGGAG
>PVHY01030205.1:0-13624 GCA_004024945.1 Uropsilus gracilis
GGTACAATATTGGTGGGCCACACTTATGGGGAACAATAACTATACAAAGGTGATTGACGCTATAAGAGAATTTTTTAATTTTAAAAATAAAGCAGCAATTAATTCTATGACTTTTTTTTTTTTTTTTGAGACTAGGTCTCGCTATTTTTGCCTGTGGAACGGCAGGTTCACATTGTCCGGGGTACCACGGACACAAGCAATCCCCAGCCTCAGCTTCCCAGGTAGTTGGGATTACAGGCACACACCACCACGCCCAGCTATTTTTGTGGGGACTGGGTCTCGCTACTTGCCCCCACGAGACCCAAACTGCGATTCCTGGCCCCGGCAGCGGCTTCCTAGGTTGCCACTTACAGGCATGTGCTACCATGCCCAGCCTAATTCTATGACTTTTTAAAATAATCTAAAAATCTAACATAATCTAACATGATGACATCATACGTAGCTGTTGTAACCATGACTGACCCACACTGCACACGGTTCTAGGCCTGGGGTAACTCCAGCTGCTCTTGCTGCAGGATGGGCAGGACCATCGAAGCAGCAGGTGGATAAGGCAGATGCCAGCTTTTGGCTCAGAAAATATCAAATCCAATACCTACAATACAGCTTAATTCCCGTCTAGCCTCAGGATACATATCTAGTTTTTTTTTTTTTAATTTATTTTTTTTTGAGACTAAGTCTCACTAATTTTGCCCATGGGACCGAAGGCTCTAGTTGCCCGGGGTACCACAGACTGAAGCAATCCCCAGCCTCAGCTTCCCAGGTAGCTGGGATTACAGATGCACACCACCACCACCACGCCCAGCTGTTTTTTTTTTTTTTTTTTTGGAACTAGGTCTCGCTATGGGCCCCAGGCAGGACTCGAACCGCGATCCCTAACCCCAGTCACTTCATAGGCTGAAGCTTAACAGGCACAAGTCACCGTGCCCGGCCCATATCTAGTTTTAAAATCAGCTTTGGTCTAAGGACATTGGTTTCACCACGGTTGTCACAGAAAGCCACTTGAGGTATACTCAGAGAAAACAATGCCAAGAGTTTGAAGATTGGCTTTCCTGTGTTTATTTCTAGAATTTGACAAATAACCTATCACAATCAATTTCCTCAGGCACTAAATGGGGATAAAATAGAGATCTACTGTGAAAAATTGTCAAAAAGCTCAAATAAAATGTCAGAGTGAAAGTCTAGGTAAAGTGAAAAGTATTCCATAAACATAAGTGAATTTGAGGGAACAAAATCTGCAAATATTCATGGAGACTTAGAATAAAAAGAAAAAGCAATCTTATAAAAAGATCTTGAAAATTCCTGATATTAAGTCCTTTGAAGTAGACTTTGAGATACACCTTCAAAGTTTGAATAATTGTGATTATATTTCCTAAAATGTAAAATGAGTTGGTACTCTCACCCAGAGGAAAAAGACATCCAAGATGTACCTCAACAGGGAATTCTGATCTAAGGTGAGTAGGAAAGCATCTTCACCCAGAATCCATCTGATGTGGTCTTCAGATATTTGTTCTAAATTTTTCAATGTAGGGAATACAAAATGAAAAAGTCCTAATAATATATTGAAGGCTTACACAAAGACTTAGCTTTCCAGTTCAAGTTGGTTAACTAAATACAAGATTATGCTTTAAAGAAAAATCCATTAAGATGACAGAAAATATATGTACAGATAAAAACAAATAAACCTTTACAGCACTGTATATTTGAAACCGATGCTACCAACTGAATTTCTGAAAGATACATAGCACAAGATTGAAAGCAAAATCTAAGAGAAATAAGGAAGTCTCAATCTCACATAGAAGAAATAGAAGGTTAAACAGAATATATTTTCCCAACTGTGCCCAAAATAACCTAAAGAGCCAAAACATCAAGAACTGGGGGAAAGAGTAAGATGAAGACATTTGGAGAGGTGATTAATTAAGAATGACAAAACATTTACATCATTACCCACCCACATCCATGGTGTCATGATAGGAGTGGTTACTTCTTAAAGACACAGACTCTTGATTAGTATGCAGATTAGAACCACGAGGACAATTCTCTAAAATGGGAGTTTGGACAAAGGAAATTCTCACACAGCTAAGGCTGGGGAAGCAGAGCAATGGTCTGAACATAGCCTGTGGTAACAAAAGGAACAGAGACCCCCAGTTCTGTGATCCCACCCATACTTCCTCTGTCCCCACACAAACTACTGGAGTCAGAACATATTTCAGTGTTACATGAGCAGTGACTTTCATTTTGACTAAGATTCATATTTTCAGTGAGAGAATGGAAGGGAAGAAGTAATAAAAATAATAACAGAATAAAATGAATGCTCTTGTCAGATCTTCAGACAACACCAAATTTTAAAAAACAAGACAAAATGCTAGGCTCATACTGGTGAAATTTCAGAATCCAAGGAAAGTACCCTAAAATAGTTCAGAGAGACAAAAGAACATTATCAAAAAGAAACTAGAATCAGATAACACTGGATTTTTTTTTTCTTTTTCTTGAGACTAGGTCTCGCTATTTTTGCCCGTGGAACCTCAGGCTCACATTGCGCGGGGTACCACAGAATCAAGCAATCCCCAGCCTCAGCTTCCCAGGTAGCTAGGATTACAGGCTCATGCTACCATGCCCAGCTACTTTTTGGGACTATGTCTCCCTGTATTGCCCTGGGCAGGACTCGAACCGCGATCCCCAGACGCCGCTGCAACTCCATAAGTTGTCGCTTAGAGGCACACGCCACCTTGCCTGTCGTGACACTGGATTTCTTATCTGCAAATAGAGTTGCTAAAAAACAAAGAACAGCATCACAATTTTGATGACATTCTGAACCTAGAATTCTATATCTAGACAAACTCTTACTGAAAGATAAGAACCAGATAAATGATTGAGGGACATGCCCTTATATCTTGCCTCAGAAAATGTATTTTTAAAAAAATCTTTCTAAAGGAATATCTTAATAGTGAAGCCGAGACCCAAAGATGAACCCTGGACCCAAAGATGAACCCAGTTCCTTTCATTGAGAAAGGAATGTGGGCACTGCTGTCATCTGCAGCTGAAAGACAGAGACTAAGACTAGCCTGAGGCCAGTTCCCCTTTTTTAGAGTAAAGTAATTACCTGGGCAGACTTGGGATTATGTAATGTAGGGTCCTGAGGCCCAGAGGGCAAAGGGAGGTATCACACCAAGGTGGGATGGTGAATGGGAAGCAGGGAGAAGGATAAAAAGGGGAAGGTGGACCGTAGAGATATACAATTTTGGAGAGGGGCTTGGAGAGTGGAGTCAGAGGAGAGCCTGGAGATTGGCATCAGGAGCGGAGGTTTTGGGCCTCAGAAGAAGGACCCAGCTGAGTCCTCTGGATCTTCCTCACCTCCCCAGCACTTGGTTCCTGAGGAGCAAGACCTGTGTGAAGGCGGAGGAGAGGTGACCCGGGTGAAGTGCGGAGCCACGGGGACACTCGGACAGGCCTGCCTTTGGGAGACCGTCTGAGCCCCACCTGTGTTGGTTGGATTCATCTGGTACCAACTGGAACGACAGGATTGGGAGTCAAGGTCCTGGCATTTCCAACCAGAAGTGCCCTAAGACTGAGGTAAACCCCACGAAGCTTCCTGAGGAGCAGAAGTGGGGTTCTATTCTGTTTGAAACATTTGTGAGGGTGTGGACTCTTTCAGTTTGTTTTTTTTACGTATCTGTAAATAAATCTCTTGTCTATCCTGATTTTTAAGGTTTGATACCTAAGCAGCTGCTGCTCCAGGCGGAAGAACCCTTAGGAAGAAAAAATTTAAACAGGGGTGTCCCTATCCCCCATAACAATAGCACAATGAATATGCTTCACTTAATGCATGTGGGAGAAACACTATATTTAACAATAAGAGAAAATACATTCTTTTTAAGCTCAGTGAAATATATATAAAACTTGACCATTATTAGTTAATGCACATATACAAATAAACACTTAGTGAGTTTCAAAATGCAAAATTTATTTTAGCACTCTTCTAATATATAACATTAATGACAAAAATATAGCAAAAAAATTCACATGAAAGTTTGTTAAACATTTGCATAATAAATTCGAAGTAAGAAAACATTAGTATCAACAAGTTAGAGCTGAAAGATGAGAACATGACTTATAGAATATGACCAAAGCAATATGCCAAAGAAAATACAGGGCCTGGGGCGGGGGTAGGGATGGGAGTCAAAAGAGATTAAGACAATGATTCACAGATGACAAGGTGGTAGGAGAACTTTGGGGTAGATAACTTTGGGGTAGATAAAAATATATATTTTTTACATATATATGTAAAATAATTTAGAAAAATAAAATTAAGTATATATAAAAGTATCTACTTTTAACTGTATATCTTAGCTACTAAAATTATAAATAAGCAAATAACCAGTAAAAAAAAAAAATGCCAAAAAAAATGCAGGGCCTTAAAAACATTTATAAGAGAACATTGAAGTTGAAAGTGTTATCTAAGTTTCAATATAGGAAATTTAGTAAGGGCAAATAAATGCAAAGAAATTAGGAATAAAAAAGGGAAGTTACAAAATGGAAAGACAAAAATTAATAGTTGACTGATAAAACAATGTTGTCTTTCTGAAAAGTTTATATGAATGACGGGATCTTATACTGAGACAAGATGCTTGAATTATATTCTCAAGGCCATGGACAGCCACTGTGGGAGCTAGTAAGAAGAAGAATGACAGCCAGATTTGTGGCTTTGAGAGAATCTCCCTTATGTGTGGAAGGAAGAGAGGAAAATAAAGTCAGAGATGCTATCAGAAAGACTTTGTAAGAAAAAATAAAGCAGTACTGGCAGGGATAAGAGTCAAGAACAAATAAAATACAAGATTTAGAGAATGATTAAAAGTAGGAGAGAGAAAGACAGGAGAAGTAGGTATTGGGGTCAAAATGACTGTTTCCTTTTGGAAATGTTCAAATTAATGTACCCTAAGCCATTTAGGTAGAGGTGGCACATGGGTTGTGAGACATGCAGATACAGCTTGAAAGAAGTCTGAAGTAGATATATAAATTAGGGGGTAATCTGAGCCTAGGACTGATTTATTATGGATCTGAGAATAGGTTTTAATTCTGATCAGCTGTAGTGTTAGATGGCAGATATTGTGTCCATAAGGTCTATAAGGTCAAGTCAAGTTTGAAGACGCACAGTTAAGAGAAAAATATCAGCATGTGTGCCATAGGCATAATAAGAATTCTGGTGGCAGGTATGTATGTGGTGCATTTGTTCATTCTGTTATCAGTAGTAAGTACTTGAAATCATTGTAAGGATTATTTTGTTTCCAGACATGTAGCATGAGAAGAAATAGTGACTTAGAATCTAAAGAACCACCAATAGTTAGGAACAGAATAAAAGATGGACTCTTCACACAACTTCTGCAAGTTTTATCAAGCTGATCTTTTAAGCATCTCATCCTTATCAAAAAGAGCCACAAGAAGTTGCAGAAGCTTTGTCTATAAATTAAAACAATTTGAAAGCTACATCACTAAATTACTTTACTTCTTGATACTTATAACCACAAATTTGAGTTGGAAGAATTTTAATAATATGACTTAGGTTAATTGTTCCAATTTCCTGTCCATTGCCTTATGCTTTTAATGTAAACACATATACATTTGATCTCATAACTATGGCATTAAGAAATATGGCACAAAAAATGTTTTCTTTGGCTATGTTCAATACAACTCATTGATTTCTTCTTCTTCCCCTCCATCAAATAAAGACAGAAATAGACTACTACCCTTATTAAACTTAAATTAGATTAAAAATTTATACGCTAATGCTGAGTTATTAGAGATAAGATGGCCAGTCTACAGCCATACCACTCTGAACATGCCCAATCTCATCTGGTCTCAGAAGCTAAGCAGGGTTGGGCCTGGTTAGTACTTGGATGGGAGAGATAAAATGGCCAATATCAGAAGTGGAAGAAGCAAAGCACTGCAAATTGCAATCCAGATCACACTAACATGGGTGGTTGGTCACCATATTTACTTCTCACTGAACATTAATTTCCTCATTTTTTAAAATAAATGACATGTAAAACCTTTGTTAGCTCTAAAATTCTAAAGACATAAATTATAGATGCGTAAAAGATGGCTGCTTGCATAACAGAAGTTTTCCTATACCCAAAGGCCAGCCTACTCAAATATATTGCCTCTGCTATATACTGTGTTGTGTATTTTAAATCTCAGATTCAATGCAACAACAAAGATTATATCAGTGGAGCATACCCTCACTAGCAAATGGAATCTAAAGTTAGGGAAATTCATTTTAGGAGATGCAGAAGCAAGGGGCAATGCTTGGGCAGAGGGAGTCTCATTTTGATACTAAGAGGTTTCTTTCCTCTTCACAATTCTGCCTATCCCAGTTCAGTCTACATCAGATCCTTTCTCTTTAATTTGTTGTCTTCATTAACAAAGGTCCCAAACAGAGACCATTCTCCAATAAGAATGAAAACAGGACTTTGTAAAGCTGTAAATGCAGGGTGCAGTGAGTGGGCTGGTTCATAGAGGATTGGTCAAAATAAAAGGGAAGCTTTATCAAGCCCAAGAGGTTGCTTATCTCTGTGACTCCTGGTACTGAGATACTGGACCTGAAAGTAACAGGTCCAAAAAAGTGTAAATGATGGTTTCCTTGCCCTTCTTTCATGAACAAACCACCTTTGCACAAATCAGTTCTTCCAAGACACAGTTTTCTGTAGGGAGATCTGAGTTTTAATAGTATCATCTCTCTGGGAGGCATTTTACAGGAACAAAAGAAAACTAACCTGCTCCTTTCCAATAAGTACTCATCAATCTGAAAAAGGTTTCTTAGGACAAAGATAAAGGAAAACTAAATGTCAAGCAGTAGGAGCATATGTAGCTCATGCCTCTTAGCCACTAAAAGTCTGAGTCAGCTTAATAACTAACAGTTGTGTCAGCTGTTATTCCTTGAACCTCTAGAAGCAAAATAAAGATTACAGTGCCTTCTCAAGGCACGGAATTGTGAATACACCTTTAAAAGAATGGTAGATTGAAAAGTGTATCTTTTTCCAGGAAAAGAAGCATAGAATTTAGTGATTGGTGTGTAGTAAGTTAAAATTTTAATACATGGAAGATAAAAACTAACAGCAATCTTTTAGCTTCTAAGGATCAAACAGAAAGTGAGTTTAAATTAAAATGTTTTTCTCCTGCTTAAATATAGCTTCCTCCATCCCACACAACAAACTCCAAACTCCCTGGACTGGCAAGTAATCAAGACTCACCACTTTTTATTCCACCCTGAATTTTCTAATCTCCCTTTCCATTTCTATGCTCAAACCTTGCTTCTCCACTACTTTGTTCAAACCATTATTTCCGAAGTTCCCATGTGTTTTTCCATCTCCATGCCCCACTTGGACAATGCCTTCCACTTAGATTGCCTTTCCCACTTCATCTTTCTCCTGAAGTCCTATTATTCTCCAGTCTCCATCTCTTCACTAAATCTTTTCTGAGCATTTTATCCCACAGTTCTCTCTCCTACTTCTGAATTACTACAGCACACATTCAAAAGCCTACATTAGGCACTTAATGTGCTAATTGTTTTTTCACATGCCTGTGTTGTCTCTCCAACTTGCTTATAGCTTGGAGGTAAGTGACTTCTATACTTTGCTCTTTCCCTCCCTATTACTAAATTGAGACAATATATTTTACTGAGTCCTGAATTAGGTCACAAGAGCATAATATCCTTCCCTGGAGATTAGCAGACTTGGCCATCAGTCTGAAGCAATTTAAAGGAAGAATAATTGAAGCTGGAAGGAAGATAATTGACTCCAGAAGGATAATAATAAATGATAGAAAGGTAATAATATAATAGATAATAATACTAGATTCCACATGCAGTCTAAAATTCTAAAATTACATACACTGACAAGTCACTTGTTCTAGGCCAAACAGAAAACAAGATGGAAAATCTGGGTTAAAATGGAATAACCACTGACTCAGAAATGGAATACTTAAGTAACGTATTGAGTTAGAGTTGCAGTATCAAACACTAATTCAGAGGTATTATTAACTTTTGTAATGAATTTGCATGGGCAACTAATATTAAAGAAAAATCAAATTGATTTTTGATAACAAGCCAAATTAGAGTAAGTTAAATTTCTTCCTTTCACCTTTGGGCTTCTTAAATTTATTTACACAAAAGACAGTGTTTTGGCATAACTGAATGGGCTTATTACAAGAATGAAGGAAAATAAGAATCTTCTAGCAGATAATGAAATTTTGTCAGTGACTACTAGCAAATTGTAGTTAAGACATGAAGAATGTAAAAGAGACCAAAAGTTTATAAATGAGCAATTTCAACCTTCAGGTAGGGTCTCATAATGAGATATGTTGTTTAACCAAGAGCCCTGTAAGAATCCCATATCTTGCTGTCTCTCTCTCTCTCTCTCTCTCTCTCCTTTTCTCACTTTATTTTTAGTACCCCATTTTCTGTAAGACATAGAGCTGAGCTGTAAAGCAAAAGCAAATTTAATATTCAAGTTTTGCAGCACAGAATTACCAGTGAGAAAAAAGATTTTCCAATGAAAATTTTAAAAGGAAGCAAGAAGGAAGATATTTTCAAGAAGACACACTTCACTAAAATATTAAAGGCTTGAATTTTTTAGAGCAGTTTGAGGTTTACGGTGAAACTGAGAGCTATGGAGATTTCTTATACACTCTCTCACACAATAGATCCCATATATGTACAGCTTCTCCCATTATTAGCATTGTTCACCAGAATGGTGTTTTTTTTTTTCCTTTTAACCAAGGAGGAACCTACATCATAACAACCTGCACATAGTCACCCAAACTTCATTCTTGGCATTGTACATTCTAAGAGTTTGCATACATGTGTAATGACATTTATCCACCATTATACTATCATACAGAGTATCTTTACTGCCTTAAAACTCCTATGTTTTGCCGGGCATGGTGGCTCGTGCTTGTAAGCTTCAGCCTATGAAGTGGCCGGGGCTAAGGATTGCAGTTCGAGTCCCGCCTGGGGCCCGTAGCGAGACCTAGTCCCAAAAAATAGCTGGGCGTGGTGGTGTGCACCTGTAATCCCAGCTACCTGGGAAGCTGAGGCTGGGGATTGCTTGAGTCTGTGGTACCCCGGGCAACAAGAGTCTACGGTCCCACAGGCAAAAACAGAGAGACCTAGTCTCAAAAAAAAACTATGCTTCGCCTATACATCTTCTGGCTCCCACATTTCCATAGCAATTGCTGGTTTTTTCATTGTGTAATTTTACCTTTTCAAATATGTCATAGAGTTGCCTTGTTGTATCAGGTTCCTTCAGTTAGCAATATGCACTTAGTTTCTTACATGCCATTTCATGACTTGACAGATCATTTTCTTTTAGTGCATAATAATATTTCATTGTCTGAGTATACCACAGTTTATTTGCACCTTCATCACTGAAGGACATCCTGTCTGCTTCCAAGTTTTAACAATTATTAAGATGTTATAAACAGACAAGAGCAGGTTATGTGTGGACATATGTTTTCAACTCTTTTGTGTAAATATTAAGGACAGTGATAGCTGGATGCTTGATAAGGGTATATTCTGTTTTCTGAGAAACTGCCAAACTGTCTTCTGAAGTAACTGTATCATTTTGCACTCCCATTCACAATGTCTGTGTTGCCATATCTTTGCTAGCATTTAATGTCCATGTTCCTGATTTCAACCAATCTAATACATATGTTTTGTCTCTAGCTTTGATTACATTTCCTTGGTGACATGTTATACACTATCATTTCATACATTTGTCATCTGCATATTTTCTTCGGTGAGATACATGTTAACATTTTGGGGTCATTTCTAAATCACATTATTTGTTACCTTATTGCTGAGTTTTAAGAGTTTTTTGTGTTTTGGATAACTGTCCTTAGTCAGATGTATATTTTACAAATATGTCCTACCAGTCTCTTGTGTATCTTTTTTAATTCTTCTGATAGTCTTTTGCAAAGCAGAAAATTTTAACAGTAGTGAGGTACAACTTATCAATTATTTCTTTCATGTATAATATCTTCAGTGTTGAACCTAAAACGGCATTACCATGCCCAAGGCTTTTTCTTCATGTTATCTTCTAGGAGTTTCAGAGTATTGTGTTTTACATTTAGGGCTGTGATTCATTTTTGAGTTAATTTTTGTAAAGAATTCTCATGTGGTTGTCCAGTTGTTTCAGCACCATTTGTTGAAGAGACTATCTTTGCTCCTTTTCAAGAGGCAGTGGGTTATATTTATAGCAGTCTATTTCTAGACTGTCTATTCTGCCCACTGATTTCTGTTTGTCTACTCTTTCACCAGTATCACACTATATTGATTACTGTTGCTTATAAGTAGGTACTGGAGTTGGGTACAACCCATCCTCCAACATCAGTATTGTTTTGGTTATCCTGGGTTTTTTGCTTCCCCAAAAGAGAACTTTCTGGGATTTTGATGGTTATTACATTGAATGTAGAGATCAAGTTGGGAAAAACAAAATCTGGTTAATACTGAATCTTCTTATACATGAACTGGGAATATTTCTTCATTTATTTAGATTTTCTTTCAGCTTATTTATCAGAGTTCTGCAGTTTCCCCCACACAGATTTGTACACATGCTGTCATATTTATACCATGGTATTTCAGTTGGGGAGTATACTAATGTAAATTACAATATGCTGTAATTTCAAAGTCTACTTATTTATTATTGACAACTGAAAAACAACTGACTTTTATACATTAACTTTGTATCCTGAAACCTTAGTAAAATTGATTATTAGTTCTAGGAGATTTTCTAGCAAAAGCATCCTGTATTTATATTTATAGATGAGATGTTACAATTATTTCTCATAAGACTGAATTCTTAACTATTTTTTCTAAAATCTAGATTGGTTGGTAGTGAATGTGGAAATAAATGGGATATAACAATAGATTTGGGAGAACACTTATAAGTCAAAGTGACAGAGTAGGAGAAATAGCAATACAAATATTTCTATCTTAGAAAATAATATATTAGTTACTCATAAAATCAACGATAAAAAGCTAGCATAAAGTATTGGTGAAGATGTGGCACAACTAATAATATGTTGCTGATTTAAGTATAAAATAATACAACTGTTTTAAAGAGTTGTTTGACAGTTTCTTATAAATTTAAACATCACTATTCTATGACCCACAAATGCCATTTAAATCTTTTTTAGAGAAAAATGGGGGATGAGGGTCCACAAAAAGACTATTTAACCCATTATTGTAATAACTAAAACCTACTCAACTATTCATCAATGGCTGAATGAATGAGCAAATTGTGGTATATTTATACAATGTGGAATGCTATTCAGAATTAAAAAGAAACCAATTATTGTTATACTCAATAAGATGAATGAATCTCAAAAACATAAAAGAAAGGGGGAGTGACAATCTAGAAAGTAAAAACAATCAGAGAGTGCATTTATCTGAAATTCAAAAACAAATAAGCTTAATCCAAGGAGAGAATTTGGAAAAGTAGTGGTTCCTTGGATTGGAAAAGGGAAGGAATTTTCAAACAGGTTTTCTCAGAAAAACTGCCTCATTGTATATTTGGAAGACTTGTGATGTTGTGCTTGAAAGTACTGCTATTTAAGTCAAGAATATGTTTTTGTTTTGTGTTGTTTTGTTTTCCTATTGTCATCCAGAGCATAGTAAGAAACAAAGCACTTCAGGAAACAAAGAGATACTAAGATTCACAGTGATCTGGTCAGCATCTGTCATACAGTGATTATAACACCCAGCACACAACATTATATGCTTGTAGTCAGTCAGCTGGAATTAAGGAACAAGTGAAGAAGGATAGAAAAAGAAAATGAAAGATTTTCTGAGAAAGAAAAAAAGGGAATAATCTCCAAGACTAAAATAATTAGTATTAGCTCTGAAATATACTATCTAGACTTTATGATGTATTTTTCATCATTGTCACTTTCCTAAATAAGTTACAGAAGAAGAGTATTAGGTAATAGGAGTATATCAAATGGTTTGGTTTCATTATGCTTGATTAATTAAAAGTTGATTTCAGGCACTCAAAACTGAAACATGAATAATAAGATAGTTAGAATTCTTATAAAACTTGATAATCATATTAAGATGATAAAGGACTTATAATTTAGTCAGCTATCCTCAGAAAAATGTTAGGTCAGCTCTAAATTTACTTCAGCATTATGTAGAGCTA
Source organism: Uropsilus gracilis (assembly GCA_004024945.1). Lineage (NCBI taxonomy): Eukaryota > Metazoa > Chordata > Mammalia > Eulipotyphla > Talpidae > Uropsilus > Uropsilus gracilis. Next base: position 12,189 of record PVHY01030205.1, read on the forward strand.
TCATGGTTACTAACTAAAGATGAATATATTTTACTTTGTTTGGGATACATTAATATCTCTAGTTTTGGAATGCACAGCCTTCCTTTAGCTAGCTGCAGTCTATGTCAAATAATTCCAAAGGCACTGCAATTTTAAAAAAAAATTCTTCATAGAAATGTTATTTTAAATCAATTCTAAAACAAAAATCACTGATATATAATCATTTGTAAATGTGAACCCAGAACACCACTAACCCTAACAAGCTCAGAAAGTCTTATATAATATATTACAAAGAGAAAAAGAAGAGAAATTAAAATAGCTGGAATGGGGTGGGGGGCAAGATAAATAAAGACAAGAATAAAAGAAGATGGCAGGCAGAAGGAAGTTATGTGAAGTAGCCATGGAAATGAGAAACAAACACACCAGACATCTCTCATTCTGCTGCATATTCTAACCCTGCAGGAGGCAGAAAAAAAAGAAGATAGATGAGACTTCATAGTTACTTTAATCTTTCCCTTTCCCAAATCTCAGTACTAAATCTGGCTTTACTACCCATCATCTTAGTGAAAAACATCTATGAAAAGTCTTCTTTAAGCTGCTTGAATTGATGGGGTCTTTGGTGGTCTATGGGTGACTGTAGTCCAGGAAACAGGAAAACAGTGCACAGTACCTTCCCCAGTCTCTGGGTAACCTAGCTTTGCTTCAACTGAGTATCTGTTTGTGATAGGACATTTTCTTCTGAATTTAGACTGTGACATGCTATAATTTCAGAACAAAACACTCTGAGCAACATAGCAGCTCTTGAGCTAGCAAAGTTTCTTTGGACCCCTGTTACATGAGACCTCTACTTCATACACTTCTACACACATCCTTTTTCTTTTTTCTTTTCTTTTTTTTCAAAATTTGGACTAACCCAAAAATATTACCTATCACAGGGTTCATTCAGGTGGGTGTTAGATCCAGGACCGGTCAATATAAGTGGTCCCATTCTTCAAGCAATCTCCTCACTTACCTTTGCTCCCCCAAAGCTTTCCCTCCTCTGTAGGCCCATGTGACCCAACATCATAGTCAAGAAAAATCCAAAAGCATTTCAAGAAGCAACATCTTTTATTTTATTTTTTTTGTAAAAGATATTTTTGGCTAAGTATTTCTAACTCCATAATGTACATTTTTTTCAACCCAGGTTTCTTAATTTGGATCCTTTGTGATGTTTAATTCTTTTTTTTTTTTTTTTTTTTTTTTTTTTTTTTTTTTTTTTTTTTTTTTTTTTTTTTTTTTTTTTTTTTTTTTTTTTTTTTTTTTTTTTTTTGAGACTAGGTTTTGCTATTTTTGCCAGTGGAACTGCAGGCACATGTTGCCCCGGGGTACCACGGACTCAGCTTCCCAGGTAGCTGGGATTACAGACACGCGCCACCATACCCAGCTATAGCTTTTTGGAACTAGGTCTCGCTATGTGC
>PVHY01030206.1:0-13612 GCA_004024945.1 Uropsilus gracilis
CCCCCCCCCCATTCGTTCCGGTTGAGATGTTCTCGGAGGTGTTTTCGTGTCCTTCCAGCTCCCCTTGCGGGCCAGGGGACCCCCCAACGTGAACGTGGGCCTCCTCGCTGCCTCCCAGCCACCTCTCCCTTATGGGGGCGTCGGGCGGCAGGGTGTGCCGGGGTGCCCTCGTCGGAGGCTGGCGCCCCTGCCCCACGCGGGGTTCCGACCCACTCGGGCCACCGCGTTCCAGCTGCTGCTGCTGCTGCCCAAGTGCCCGAGTTCAGCCCTCCGCTCCTCCGCCCATCGCAGAGAGCAGAGGCCTGTCTCAAGAGTTAGTGTCACCCGAGGCGGCGCCACACCCGTCCTTGCCACCCAGCACCATGTGCGTGTGATTGACGGGACAGATGGGGGGGGCAGGCCAGCCCACCAGCCCGAGTGTGGGGGCCCCGTGCAGAGGCAGCGGGAGCCGTCACCCCGTGACCGCGCTCAGCCCCCGTGGGTGGAGCAGCGATCATCCTGCAGGGCCTGGGGACCGACACCCGCGGGCCCCCGGGAAGGGGGCGGGGAGCAGGGACTGACCACTCAGCTGCCCTCTGGGGCTCACCCTGGCGCCGTGGACTCCACCTTCTCCTTGGCGACATCCTGGTCCTCAGAGCACGTGGGGACCTGCTGGAGCCACCCCTGCCGTCCGTGTCCGTCACATCTGGAGCCCAGGGCGCCGGCCCTTCTTCCCAGCATGCCTTCCAGGTACCACGCTCTCTAGAAGCAGAAGAGAGAGGCAGGGGTGCGCTGGGGCACGCGCCAGTGGGTGTGGGGGCGACGCTGCCCGCTGGTTGCAGACTGGGGCACTGGGTCGAGCACGCCAGCTTCGTCCATCCTGCTGGACAGCCTGGAAGCCACGTATGGCCCGCGGGGCTGGCAGAGTGCTACGGAAACTGCTGGCAGCGGGGACCCTCTTGTAGGAAGAGGGTTCTGCAGCGGGAGGGGGGCAGGGGCGGGGGGCCGGGGCCCCAACAGTGCATTGCAGCGGCTGGCTTTGGCAGAGTCAAGCAGGGCAGGGCTGGTGCTGCAGAGAAGGGGGCGGGGCGCCCTCCCGCAGAATCCGCAGAAAGCGCCCCCAGGGTGAACGCCGAAGTCGGGGTGCGGTCCAGCTTCCAGGGGCATGTCCCGGTCAGTGGGTGCCGGGCCAGGGCTTGGGGTGGGGAGGGACTCAAGGAGAGAGATGGCAGGGGCGTCCCCTGTTGGCTTCAGCTACCCGTGAGAGGACGTGGCTGAGGCATGCCGTGAGCAGGGGGGAGGTGACAGGCCCTGGCTGTGGACATGGGTCCTCAGGACTCACTCTCTGAAGTACATGACCATCACCCAGAAACACTGCTGCAGACGAGAGGTCGTCATTCTCAGGGGAGTGGCGAGGGACACCTGGGTGCCACCTGCGGTGACACCTGCGACATTGGCGTCCCCCTGGCAACTGATTTCAGCCAAGGTGAGGCCACCATAGCGGGTCTGACCAAGGGGTATGAAAAGGACCTTCCCCGCCGCCATGAACCAGCCCGGGGAGCCAAGACCCGCACAGGTGACCGCTGGTGTTGACGCAGCCGCAAGGCTCAGAGCCAGGACCGCGTTGCTGAGCGATCGTCCATGTTCACCAGGACGCTGCATGGACATGTGCCTGGTTGATGAGAAGGAACATTCTGGAAGGACAGATGCAGGTTCCCGCCAGGTGCCCCGCAGCCGGGGGGCAGGGATAGCTCCAGCATGGCCCAACAGGCCCGGACCTGGAGCATGGGTCCTTGTCGCCCAAGAGGCTGCCTGCTGGGCCTCCGCCCTGCATGGCGGTGCTCCCAGAGCCGCGTCTTCCTGTCTGCTGCCCGACCGAAGGCCTTGTGTGCCCAGGAGATCGCAAGGGGGCACTTTGCAAACCAGCGCGTCCTTTCCAAGCGGGGCCCTTCGAGCAAGGCCCTGTCTGCCCAGCGCGGCTGTGTTGCAGCTCATCTGCAGCGGGGTGCTCACTTTCTGTACCCCCAGCCATCCCCAGGTCACCGGGGCAGGTGCACGTCACTCCTGGGGGTTCCCCAGTCCCTTCCCCTCTGCACCTCAGCACTGGGCAGATGGGCAGATGGAGTCCGCACTGACCATGGTGTGTGGACGGGCGAGGGAGGGTGACAAATGTCGGGATGGAGCTGAGGGTGACTTACTTCTGCAGAGAAGCCGCAGGGTGACTGTCTGTCTGTCTTCACGCTTGGTGAGCGGTGCAGAGCCCAGCGCCATCAGAAATGGTGTAGCCGGGGTGGGGACACCCCCTTTTATCTTTGTCACTGAGGGTTCTCCCGCCTGGGCATGAGCAGCTGCTCAGCGATAAAACCTCAGCAACAGGGAAGCAAAGAGGCTTATTTTCAGAAAAGGGGGAAAACAAGATAAAAGTCTGAGAGTCCACACCCGCACGCGTCCCCCAGACAGGAAGGAACCCCACTTCTGCCCCTCGGGGAGCTGCGTGGGGGTCACCTCGGTCTGCAATCACCAAGCTACGTCCTGGTCCTTTGGTCCCCGTCACCCCCAACACGAGGTTCAGCTCGGGTCTCTCCGGTGGCTCGGCACCTCATCAGGGTCGCCTCTCCCCCCATCACACGGCTCTAGACCCTTCAGGGCCCGATGCTGGGAGAGCCCGGAAGACTCGGCTTCTGGGTCCTTCTCCAGGTGCCAAAACCTCTGAGATCTCCAAACTCGCCGCCGCTCTCCTTCCCAAAAGTCCCAGCCTCTGCGCCTTTCTTCCCCCCCATTGAATGCAAGGCGTCAACCTCCCCTCATGCAGCTGCACATGGTTTATTTTCTCGTCCCACCTAGCTTCTCGCCGTCACCAGGGCTGCTCAAGAGTTGAACAAAGTCAAGGAAGGAAGCAGCCTCATCTGCTTAGGCCATGCTCCGCCTGTTTCCTGGACACAGCTAAGGGCACCAAGACCTAAACTTGACGAACACAAGCAACTGCCCTTGTTGGGGGTCGCGGCTTCAATGGCGTCTGCTGTCTAAGGACGGTCGCCTGACTGCCACAAGGCGGGAGAGCCCATGGTTGAGTCACGCAACCGGAGTGACCAGGCCCTGCAGAGGCACCGGGGGGGAGGGGGCTGGTGAAGGCTGGATGGACGCAGCAGCGGGAGAAGCCCGTAGATGATGTCCCCAGTGGGGCAGATGTCCTGGGCCTTGCCTCCCGGCTGCGTGGACAGGGAGCCTCCCTAGTGGCCTCTGGGTGTGACACGCAGACGCATACCTCCGAGGGCCCTTCAGTGGGAAGTAAGAACAGTTGACCCAGGCTGTTGGGCGAGAAGACAAAGGAACCAGCTCGTTTACTGGAATTGGTTCTGTTGTTTCATGCTGTTGCACTGGCGAGAGGTGCTTAGGGGTAACGTCCTTGATGGATCCGCTGTCCAGGGAGCCGGGCCTCTCCTTGGGGAGGTAACATAGGAGGTGTCCAGGTATCTGTGTGGGCAGCTCGGAAGGACACAGAGATGCAGCAGAGTGCAGAGAGCTGGCCACACGTGCAGAGAGGAGGCCCAGTCCTCCTGCGGCTGGCACCGGGGCCCCAGGACCACAGAGTTAAAATTCAGGGGTTGATGCCATCAGCTGTGTCTGGACAACACTGAGGCAAAAGAGGCCTCAACAGGATAAAGGCACTTTCATTTTGCTGCAAATTCTGGTTGTGGGGGAGAAAATGTATCCCCTAGAGGGTGTGTAGAGTGACGTTGGAGCCATTGGCTTTTAGAGGAAAAGGGGGGGGAAGGATAAATAGGAAAGGAGCAGGAACTAGAGACTTTTGGGGAGAGAAGAGACGAGAATGGCAGATGGATAAAGAACCACCTGAGTGAGCTGGAGGTGGTTAGGAGCCATGGTGGCCAGCAGAAGAGTGGCCGGTGTGGAGAGTGTGGTACCGCAGCAAGGCGGCATTGTGAGCTGGTCCCTGGAGATGCCAGGAATGGGGAAAGTTGATCTGTGCATCAGCCATTGTGGAAGAAGTTTGAGGAGTCTTGGAGAAGCGGAGCAGCTTAGGACACTGGAGAGAGAAGACGCAGAGAAGATGCTGGAGAAAGACTGGACTTGACAGAGTGCCTGCCTCAGATGTGGAGGGGCAAAGGGCGCCATCTTGGACGGTGTCTTTGGGAACTTTGGGACTGAGAATGGTGACGGGTCAGATAACTGCCATGTGTAACTTTGAGGGCTTTTTGTTTTCCCTGTTAATTTCCCTTGTAAATAAAATCCCTTGTTAAATGGCATTTTGAGTGACAAGTGCTACGCGCGGGTGATGCGAACCTGTGGTTTACTGGTTGGAGGCTTTTGCCCCTTTTGACCCGATTTCAAAACTAGTACACACACATCACACGTGTCTGTAGACACAATGCTTGTGTGTGCGCACCACAGCATGCTGCCTGAACATACATCACATACCATACATGCACACCACATGGCACATATACCACAACGGCACAGACACCACACAGCATGCCCACACCACAACAGCACACGCACTGCAGACCGTGCACACACCACGTTGCATTCACACACCACAATGCCATGCCCACAACAACATGCCCTTCCATGTGCACTCACACACCTGCAAGTGTGCACAAAACCTTGCTTTGCCATGTGGGGCCTGTGCCCAGGGGGCAGCCATGTGCCTGCCAGGGAAGCAGAGTCCAGGACCGAGACCCGAGGTGGAAAGGCAGCCCACCCATGGATAGGGGTGCGAGAAGCTGGTGGAGACTCAGGGCCCCAGGAGGGCCTGGCTGGGGCCACACATGAGGGCATCCTTGGGGGACCCCAGTCGGTGTCGTTTCTGCAACACAGCAGACCAGCTCCTCTTGGGGCTCCAGGCCAGCCCGGGCCCCTCCACCTCTCAGGAGAGCCGGGGACGAGCCAGCCGAGACACTCCAGCTGCAAAGGACTGTGGCAGTGACCTGGATTGCATGCGTGGAGATGACCTTGTCCCACTTGGGGTGCTCAGGCGGCCGTTGGAGCCCCGAGCCTCGGCACTGTGACCTTGCACCTGGAAGCTAAAATGCCCAGCTGAGCAGGCCAGCGGCCCGCCCGGGTGCATCTCGCTGGCAGCGACCCACTGACCAGCACTGGCCAGGCCAGGAAGTTCCGGCCCAGGAGCCCCGGGGTGGGGTGGGGACTCCGGAATCATCTCGGGACGCGGAGGATGACCCGGACATTGCAGGAAATGCGCCTGAGGCGATGACGTCTGTGACCTCAATAATGGGAAGGTCGGCCGCGCTGCAGAGGGTGGGGGAGCCGCAGCCGCCCGTCAGCGTGATGGATGAGGGCTGCCCGCCCTGCCAGCCCCGTGCCCGCCACACCCCACGCAGGGCTGCGCCATCTGCTTGCTCTGGCGAGGGTCACCGGCCACAGAGCCCGCCCAGCCCTGCTGCGGGGGTGGGGAGGGGTGCATCGGGGGCGGGGGAGGGAGCGGCTGTCAGGCTGCGGGGTTCTTGAAAGGGGCCTGTCAGGTCGCCGGGGAGGGGGTGATGGATGCCAGTGTGGATGCTCCGCCCCATCGGGCACGGATGCTTCTAGAATGTGTGACTGGATCGCGGGGGGATGGGAGTGGACGGGGGGAATGGGGGTGCGTGGGGAGGCAGCAGCTGTGCCTCGGGGCCAAGCCGGCCTGTGGGCCGTGCAGGGACATGGTGGCAGGCGCTGAACCTCGGCCGCAGGGCCCCGTGTGGGGGAGGGCCGCGGGCTCTGTATTAACCCCACATGTCCCCCGCGTCCCCCTCTTGTCCAGGAGGCGCGGCTGGGTCTGGGGACGGGTTTGGGGATGGGTGGGGCGTGATGAGCAGCTGCCGCAGCTGGGGCCAGGAGTGGCCTCCATCAGGGGCTGAGGGTTCAGCTGAATCCACAGCCTGCCCCCCTCAGCTCCACCCTGGCTCTAGGAACCCTGGGAATATAGCCAAGTCAGCCTGGGGCTGCCCTCGTGAGAAGGGGGCCATGGTGGTGGGTGACCAGCAGCCACGGGCCTTTCCTGCAGCTGGGCTCCGGCGGTGACCCATGCTGGTTCCCCAGAAGCTCAGCAGCCATCCCCTGCGGCGGGGGGCAGCAGACAGCCACCGCGAGCCGGGCCCGGGGCCCTGCGCCCCATGTCACACCGGACAGCCTGGTAACCGGAGCTCTGGCCACTGCCCTCCAGCCTTGGATAGGAGTCCTGGGCAGCCACTGCTGTTTCTGGCTCTTGACTGGCCAGCAGAGTGACCGCTGCCCGCTGGACACACGTGCCTTCTTGGCTGCCAGAGCCAAGGAGGAGGCCAGAGCCCGCCCGTCCCGCCTGGTCTGAGTGCCCACAGCAGAGTGCCTGGGGCGGGCTGTCACCCACAGCAGCTGTGCCCTCCCCGTCGGGGCACCAAGGTCACCCTCAAAGTGCCCAGAGCACTGGGGGGGGGCCTTCCTGCGGGCGGTTAGTGCCTCTTGAGGGGCCGGAAGGGGAGTCACTGGGCGTATGGCCTTTGAGTGCGGCAGGTGGAGTGGATAAAGCCAACTTGGGCCACATGAGTCTGAGTAACAGAAGGCTAAAGGCTGGACCCAGGTGTGTCCAGGCACCTGGCTGTGCCAGGACATGTTGGGATATGTCGAGGCATGCCAGGGCATGTTGGGACATGCTGGGACATGTTGGGGTATGTCAGGTGACATGGCAGGTTGGGGTTGTCCCATCACATGTTGGACTATGTTGCTGGTGTGTCAGTACATGCTGAGACATGTTGGGGTGTGTAGGGGCATGTTGGGCTATGTCAGGTGACATGGCAGGACATCCTAGGGTGTATCAGGGCATGTTGGGACATGTTGGGGTATGTCAGGTGACAGGGCAGGTTGGGGTCATGCGGTGGCATGTTGGACTACATTGCTGGTGTGTCAGTGCATGCTGAGGCATGTTGGGGTGTGTCAGGACATGTTGGGGTATGTCAGGTGACATGGCAGGACATCCTAGGGTGCATCAGGGCATGTTGGGACATGTGTCAGGTGACATGGAAGGTTGGGGTCATGGCATGGCATGCTGGGCTATGTTGCTGCTGTGTCAGTGCATGTTGAGGTATGTTGGTATGTGCCAGAGCATGTTGGGATATGTCAGGGCATCCTAGGATGCATCAGGACATGATGGGGCATGTTGGGGCATGGCACAACATGTTGGGTGGGGCATGCTGGGGTTGCTAGGGCATGGTGGGGTGTGTTGAGGCATGTCAGGGAATGTTGCAACATGTTGGGGTATGTTAGGTGACATGGAAGGTTGGGGTCGTGCCATAGCATGCTGGACTATGTTGCTGCGGTGTCAGAGCATGTTGAAGTATGTTGGAGTGTTCCAGAGCATGTTGAGATATGTCAGGGCATGTTGGTCATGCTAGGATGCATCAGGGCATGTTGGGACATGTTGGGGCATGTTGAAGTATGTTGGAGTGTCAGTGCATGCTGAGGCATGCCTGGATGTGCTGTGGCCTGTTGGGGGATGTCAGATGACAGGTTGGGGTCGTGCTATAGCATGCTGGACTAAGTTGCTGCGGTGTCAGAGCATGTTGAAGTATGTTGGAGTGTTCCAGAGCATGTTGAGACATGTCAGGGCATGTTGGGGCATGCTAGGATGCATCAGGGCATGTTGAGACATGTTGGGCATGGCACAGCATGTTGGGTGGGGCATGCTTGGGTTGCCGGGGCATGTTGGGGTGTTTTGGGGCATGTCAGGGCATGTTGGCACAAGATGGGGCATGTTGGGGTATATAGGTGACATGGCAGGTTGGAGTCGTGCATGCTGGACTATGCATGCTGGACTATGTTGCTGGTGTGTCAGCACATGTTGAGGTATGTTGGGGGTTGCTAGACCATATTGGCATGTGCCAGGATGTATTGGTACACATGCACACCACACACAGCCCAGAAGAAGAAAGCACCCCTGGATTGAAATCCAACCAATCACGGCTTCACAAAGTTTCCACCAATCAGAATGTGACTGACTGAGCCTCATCTGCAGGAAGTCGTCTGGGCTCCGCCCCATCACCCACATAAGCAGTTGGGACGTGAGATCTGGTGGCCAGGCTGAAGCCTCTGCTGTGCACGAAGCGGGAAGCTGGCTGTGGTGACTTGACCATAGCTCCGTCTCGGCCAGCAGTGTCTGCAGCTGCTGTTGTCCTCCCTGAGCCTGTGCAGAGAAGGGGCCATCATTGCTCCCAGTGGGGCTGCTCACCGAGCTGGGCGGCACTGGTCCAGAGGCCATGGAACTGATACAGGGCAGTTAAAAACTGTATGGGCACCAAAAGGCCCTGGTGGGTGGAGTTTGAAAGACCTGAGAGAAAATGGGAAGTGGGAAGGAGGGCACATAAAAAAGCGAGGAGAGAGGAGGAGGAGAGAGGAGAATGGTGGACTGAGAGAACGGCCCATTGGCCTGGCCAGGGGCCAGGAAAAAAGCCCCCCGGAAAAATGAGCTGGAGGTGATGAGGAGCCATGGGAGAGTGACTGGCAGAAAAGTAACTGGTGTGGAGTCGGAGGCCAGAACAGCAGACCGGGGGTGACCAGGGGCTGCTGAGGGCAGGCCTGGTGGATGTGGCCAGATGCCCCTGAAGGTAGGCCTGGTAAAGGCCTGGTGGATGTGGCCAGATGCCCCTGAAGGTAGGCCTGGTAAATCCGCAGCAAGGCGGCGGATTTGGAAACTGATTTGTGCATCAGCCATTGTGGAAGCAATTTAAAGAATCTTGGAGAAGCGGAGCAGCTCGGAACATCGGAGAAGAAGCAAAGAGAAGACGCTGGAGAAGGACTGGACTTGGCAGGGTGCCTGCCTCAGGTGTGGAGAGGCAAAGGGCGCCACCTTGGACTGTGTCTTTGGGACCTTTGGGACTGAGAATGGTGACTGGGGTCAGATAACTGCCGCTTGTGGCGGTGAGGACTTTTCATTTTCCTGGTTAATTTCCCTTGTTCATAAGCCCTGCTGCTTAAACTGCTTGTGACTTCGGCAGCTGCTGTGTGCACGGTGATGTGGATCTGGTAAGAAAGTGGGGCAGCAGAAGCCACATCTTAAAAGGTGCTGCTTTTTCCCCTGTGGCTTGTTGATTGGTGGTTTCTGCTCGTTTAGACCTGATTTCAGAACTGGCTCCTTTTGCAGAGAGTGCAAGGTGCCAGCTGAGAGTCAAGGTAGCTGACGTCCCAGGCTCACACCGGGACAAGCCACAGGCTCCTCCTGCCAGCAACCCGGGTTCCTGCTCACCAGCTTAGGTGTCGTTGACATGGCGCATGAGCTCAGCTCCTGCCACCAAACATCCCTCCTGGCTCTTTCCCACGGGAGGTTGTGCCATCCAGGGCTCACCTGTGTGCCAGGCTGCACCTCCTCCTGCTGCTTCTGGCTTGGACATGGTGAGGCAACACCGTGACCCCCGCAGCCCCCAGCTTCTGCTTGGGGACAGTGCTGAAATGGATTATCCTCACTAAGAACCACGTGGGGAAGCCAACCGGGTGTGTGCTGTGTGGACTGGAAACGGTTCCAAACCAGCCTGGACCATCTGCCAGGAGCCCAGCTGCCCCCACTCCGCTGTCCACCTTTGCTCTTCAGTCCCGTTGTTCTGAAATTGGGTTAAAAATAGGGCAGAAGCCTCCGACCAACAGGCCACAGTTAAAAGGCGGCTTCTGCCACCCGGGTTCCCTCAGGTTCGTACCACCCGCACGGAGCAGCTGCCAGTCAACACCAGAGTATTTGCAAGGGAAATTAACCTGGAAAACAAAAAGTCCTTAAAGTCACACGTGACCGTCATCTGACCCCAGTCACCATTCTCAGTCCCAAAGGCCCCAAAGGTACAGTCCAAGATGGTGCCCTTTGCCCCTCCACACCCGAGACAGGCACTCTGCCAAGTCCAGTCTTTCTCCAGCGTCTTCTCTTTGCTTCTTCTCTCTCCAGTCTTCCGAGCTGCTCCGCTTCTCCAAGGCTCTTCAAACTTCTTCCACAACTGCTGATGCACAAATCAGCTTTCCCCATCCCTGGCATCTCCAGGGACCAGCTGACGATGCCGCCTTGCTGCGGTACCACACTCTCCACACCGGCCACTCTTCTGTCGGCCACCATGGCTCCTTGCCACCTCCAGCTCACTCTTCTAGGGGGCTTCCCCTGACCAGACCACGTGGGCCTGTTCTCTTAGTCTGTCATTCTCGTCTCTTTTCCTCTTTTATCTTTTTCCTTCTCATGCCTTCCTCTTATTTGCTTTTTGGTGCTTCTCGCTTCTTCTTGCAGGGTCTTTCTCTCAGACTCCGCTCACCAGGGCATTTTGGCACCTGCACAGTTTTAACTGTGTTACTACCCTGTACCAGGAGCAGCTTCAGGTAAAGGTTGATTCTTCAAGTCATTGGAGGAGGCGCACAGATGCTTTCCACTCTGGCTCCTCAGGATCTCAGCGGCCAGAGCCAGGGCTCCCTGCTGGGGTGGCTCAGAAGGGCTCCAGCCTCGCTCGTGGTGTGCAGAAGCTGGGGTGTGAGGGACTATAGCTGGCAGGCCGTGTCTGCTGCTTTTCACATCTCCATTGGATAAAATCCGTTGCCTGTGACCTGCCTTTCTGTGGGTATCGAACAGTGAGGAAGGACCCCCTGGCCAAGACCTGGGCCGCCCGGCCCCAGATCCCCTGTCCTGCGTGATTTGTGTCTTCTACTTTACAAGATGCCAGCGCACCCTCTGGAAGATCGTCCTGACAAACAGCCTTGGCACGTCCATGCCAGAGCTGCCGGCGTGCGCACCTGCTCCTAAACTCAGTGTATTTGCTTGTTTGTTTATTTCCCAGAGACTAAGTCTCGCTATGTTGTCCTGGGTAGTCTCGAACCCACGGGCTCAAGTGATTCCTAGCCTCAGCCTCCCAAGTAGTTGGGATTACAGGCATGTGCCACCACGCCCCACCCTCCTGAACTCAGTTTAATGCTGCGAATCTAGGTGCGTGTCTCTTAGTTGCAGCTTCCTGAGTGTGTGTCTTTCTAGCGAGCCTCGAAACAAGTTACTGTGGAGTCTTCAATTTTGCTACTCCTTTTCAGAATGGTTTTTTAAAGCTTTTTTTTTTTATTGATTGCACATATATGTATATATATAGAGTGCATCATTGTTACCCTGAGATGCTCCCATCACCTTATTGCCTGGGCACCATCTTAATCTCTTGTGCCCTCCCCCTCCCCTGAATTTACCCTCCGCCCCCTCTCTTGCTCTATGCTTCAGTTCTGTTGGCAGTTTTACATTTTTCTTGTCTGTTTTTTATTTTCCCTTTATCTCTCATAGAAGTGCCCATCCAGCGTTTCTCTTTTTCTTTCTGGCTTATTTCTGCTCACATGATTCCTTCTAGCTTGTTATGGTTCCAGTAGCTTTTTCATGTTGGAATGACTTGATACTAATGGGAGCTTTTTTGGAAGTTATGATCAGAATGACGTGAACTCTCCAACTCAATGTGTGGGAAATGGATGCCAAGGAACAGGCGTTCGTTTCCTTATTAAGATCTCCTTACTCAGATCTTCTCCAATTGTCCTTTCACTTTAGTTTGGAAACATTCAGCAATCACGTGTCATATAGATTTAGCTGTATTCTGTGATTTGAAAAAAAAAAAACTAACTTGTTAATTTTATGCACTTAGTAGAGTCACTGGCATAAAGTGACAAGGTGGTTCCTGCAAAATGAGCTGGGTTTGGGACACTTGTTGGGGACAGACTGACAAAGTGACTCCATTTTGCTTAAAATGTTGAGGCCAACATTTGCTTAAAATGTCCTCTCCTTGCCCTCGGTGGAAAGGACCCGCCACGGCTGGTCCCACATCCTGGTTCTGCCTCCCCTATTCCTGGTTGTTCCTGACAACCATCTTGTCCTCCTGATGGATGATGGATGTCAGCATTACTGGAAACCTGCAGTTATGGGAATGTGTCCCACCATTATGGGAATGTGGGGATGTGTCCTGTAGTTATGGGAACGCATCCTCCACCTGCTTGCTTACTTCACAATGGGGTGGTGGTGGTGTTGCCCTATAAAAGGATGTCACAGGGACTGCTGGGGTCTCTCTTGCTGAGCTGGCTCGGGGCCCTGGTGCCCCAGCAATAAACCTGCAGCCTTGAACTTCAGTCGGAGTCCTTGCGTCCTGTCGAGCGGCCCCAAGTCACAACACTCTGGGCTCTCCAATCCCTTACTGGAATAATCGGTGATGCATTTTTGTGGGGTGCTGAAATCGATCTGCCTGAACGAAGGAACACCTTTATCTATTCTCGCCCATCTCTGGCGCACTAGCAAGATCTGGCACACTGGCAAGGTTTCTTATCTGTAATGGCAGCCCCCTAACCCCCTAGGATGGAGAGACCGGAGAGACACACCCCTGAAAGAGAAGGTGTTTACCCCACAGGTGTTTTTCTGCTGGATAATGACTCCCCATCCTCCTACCCCACGTGCTACACACCCCGGGATCCTGGTTTCACCTTCCCTACTGCCGCGTTGTGACCGTTCCTCTACCAGGGTATTGAAGGGGGCTTGAAACCTAATAAATGCCTCAGCAAATGCTGAGTCCCAGGCTAGGACTCTGTCTGGGCCATTGCAATCTTTCCCATCCAACCTTCTTCCTTTTCCCACCTGCATCTTCCAACATATTTTGTCATGACCTATTTTGGTTTCAATGTCTGTTAAACCGAGAAAACAGTCTCTTGCACGGTGGCTGGTATTGGTCGACTTAGAAAGCCCCGAAAGCCGCTACGAAAGTCCTGTACAGAGACGATTTTTATCATGTCTGCTGTGATGGGTGGCGGTGTGCTGAGGGACTAATGCCTAAACAGCCTTCCAGGTGCCCCGGCAGCTCATGGTTGTAGGGACCCACACAGCGAACTCTTCTGTGGAAGGAAGAAAGAAATCACCCTCCACCCTCCTCTGTGTGCATGATGCTCAGTCTGTCTTATCTTGTCTAGTCACCATAGTTTGTGGATCTGAAGGGACTATGCTGGGCTCAGGCTATGGAGGTAGAAACGGACATCAAAGAGGACATACAAATGGCCAACAGGCACACGAAAAAATGCTCAGTGATACTAGCAATCAGGGAAACGCCAATTAAAGCCACAATGAGATACCACCTCACACCAGTAAGAAGTCAAAAAAAAAAAATAGGCAACAACAAGTGCTAGAGAAAAAGGAATATGCTTACACTGCTGGTGGGAATGTAAACTGGTCCAGCCACTATGGAAAGCCATGTGGAAGACCCTCAAACTCATGAAAATGGAACTACCATTCGATTCAGCAATCCCAGTTCTGGAAATCTATCCAAAGGACACAAAAACACTTATACAAAGGGAGACCTGTGCCTGGAAGTTTACTGCAGCACTGTTTGTGAGGACATGGAAATAGCCCAAATGCCCCAGAGACAAATGGCTGAAAAAGATGTGGTATATATATACACCATTGAATATTATTCATCAACTAAAAACGACACATTCGAAGCATTTGAGATAACATGGATGGACTTAGAAGGAATCATGTTATCAGAAAATAGAAAAAGTCGGAAACCAGAGGGTCTCACCTGTAGACGGGATAGAGGAAGAACCAACAACAGGCCAGGAAAGTCAGAACAAGAAAACAAGCAAACTAAAGCACACAGTCGGGGTGGGGGGGGGTGGAGGATGTGTG
>PVHY01030207.1:0-13609 GCA_004024945.1 Uropsilus gracilis
ATTTGAGGTTTTTTGTGACTCCATGAAAATTTCACTATTCTTTGTTCTGTATCTTTTAAAAATATTGCTGGACTTTGATGAGTTTTGCATTATATCAAAAGTGTATCATTTTAGGCAAGATAATCATTTTGATTATATGAATACTCCCTACCCATGAGAATGGGTTATCTTTTCATTTTCTTATACACTATCTAGATGCTTGAGTAAGACCTTGTAGGTCTCATTGTAAAAGTCTTTAATATCATTTCAAAGGTTGATATGTATATGGTATTTAATTCCTTTAATGTAATTATAAATGGAATTACTTTCCTAATTTCTTATGAATCTTGTAACTTGTGTAAAAAAGTTATGGTTTTTGTTAGTGTATGCTGTAGCTTGCCACTTGGCTGTATTCATTGATTGTACCTATTGGTGGAGTCTTGTGATATGATGGAATCTATATGATATGATTCCATCTATGTTTTGTTTGCTCTTGTTCGTCTGGTAGCTCTGGCCAAAATTAGTCCCACAAAGTGTTTAAATTATTTCCACATTGTTCCCAGTCTGGGAAAGGTCTCTGTATTTCAACATTAATTAATCTCTTGGCTGTTGGTTCATGATATACAGCATTTATTCCCACAATGTGGATTTTTTATTTTATTTATTTATCTAAATTATTACTTTTTTTTCTTCATACAGATTTAGTCATATAGTGTAGTCATGACCTTTCTTTTTCCCCGTCCCCCCACTCCCCTTCTGGTTGCTTCCACCTCCCTTTTGTTGCAAGCTATTAGTCAGTGTTTGGCCCATTGGTTTCTTCTCTTTACTGGTCCAGTGTCTTTTTCCTGGGTGATGACCTGTTCTTCTGGAACTACATGGCCCATGCTGCTTTGATTTCCATAGATACCTTTGTAGCGAGAAGTTAGTCTGATCATGTGTGGGATCTTGTCGGTCAGTTGGGATTCCGTCGCATCACCCTGCTGTCCTGTCTCCTTTGTGGTGAAGCTTCCTGTGATGGAGGTGACTCTCCTTTTCTCCAGACCTGTGTGATCACAGGTATTCATCCCACCTCCTTCATGTTGCTGTTTCCATTCCTTTTGGTTCTGACATCTAGGGTTGGGCTCAAACACCCAGCCGTTTGTGGTAGAGAGGTTCCTTAACGGAGGCCAGTTCCACTCGGTGGTTGTCCCAGTTCCACTTCTTTCCCTCTGTTTGCATTTCTGTGGTCACATCCTTTTTGTGGCCTTCATTGTCCTTTTTGGAAAAAGAGGTGTTTTGTTGGTGTTGATCACATACTGGATCAGGGCTTTGCTTGTCTACCCCCTAAGTCACTGTAGGTGTAGTTCTACGGTAGGTCATCATTTTACTGGACTTTAGATTTTGGGCCTGTGTTGTTCCCTTCGTTCTCTTTTTTGGTATCACCCAGGTGTCAGATGCATCCAGGGCCTTTATTCTTCAATGTCTGCAGCAGAATTGGCGGTTTTTGTTTTGCTTCAAGTTTGTTAGAAGTGGGATTACCCAGAGGGGAATCTCCCACTCCCAACCACCTCCTGGTAGTAGCAGGGTGCCTTACCCCTGGTCTGACAAGCCACCCCTTGCAAGTGGCTGGCAGAGCTTCAAAACTCCACCCCTATGCCCCCTACCAGCAGCGGCTCCTTCATTGGGCCTGATGCCTCTGGGAGGTTGGAATTTTCAGGATCCTTCCTGTAATTGGCTGGCACGGTTCTGCTGGGGGCCACCTACTCTTTTCCCCACCCCTCCTCAGCATGGGCTTCCCAGTGGGGGTGTCTGTTTCCTTCCCTATGTTGTGGGGACAAAACACAGCTACAAAACACATGACTTGGAATTTTTATTTTAAATAGGTGTTGAATCTTAGCAAAACCTTCCCATACATCTACTCATATAGCTATGATTTTTATCTTTACTTTTTGGGTATATGTATTAATTGATTGCATATATTAAACCACCCCTTATCCTTGGCATAACTCCCACTTGATTATGGTACATAATTTTTGTGTTACATCATTAAATTTATTTGTTAGTATTATGTTGAAAAATTTTCATTGATGGTCATCAAGGATATTGGTCTACCATTTTCTTGTACTCTCTTTGTCTGGTTGTGTTATTATGGTATTGTTGTCACAATAAACATTTAAGGAAGACTTGCTTTTTGGACTGAAAGTTGTAAAAATCAAGTTTTATCAAAACAGAGACTTAGTGGAGGCCTCATCGAGAAACAGTTGTCAGGAAATGTCATGGAGGGGTGGAGGTGGACCTGAGAAGTGTTACTGTGGCCTGGGCAGAGGTCTGCAAATCAGCGCTCAAAGAAATGTGCAGACAGATTTGTACCTTGAAGGGGCATCTTCACTATTGCCAGTGGAATGGCTTAGGGGGTCCCTTCCTGGCTGATGTTCACACAGTGAGAGATCAATGTCATTACTGCAGTCAAAATTTGGGGATAAATCAGGTAGAGGAGAAACCAATGAAGACACTTGATGGTTTACAATTTGCATTGAGGAATATATAGGTAAGTAATGACTATAAGTGGAAGTGATGACTCATAATTGTATTTAAAGGAATTTTATACCATCACGATACAATGTAGGAAGACTGGGAAAGATTTCTTTTGATATTTCAGTTGACACCATTTTTTCCCATGTGCTACTGCAAATGTGCATTTAACTCTTAGATAAAAACCTGTTGGTGTATGTGCTATTACTATATCCTAAACAGAAACAGTGACTTCTGTTGAATTGTCAGCTCCAAGGATGATCTGTCTTTATTAAATAGCAATGATACCTTAAGATAATGATCTAATACAGAGATTTTATAACATTGTCATTTTTATTTTCTTAAGTAATCACCATCCTGTTTTCCATAGAGGCTGCACCAATTAACATTCCCACCAACAGTGGATGAGAGTTCCTTTCCACCAGACCCTCAGCAACATTTATTCAAGCCTATTTACAAAAGCAGCACTGCTTGTAATTACCATGTTATGTATAGTAAGGTCACTGAAGGGTCACCAACTACTCTACTAAGATTTTTGTCCTTCCTCCAAGAGTTGACTTTTTTTCCCCAAAGGTGATATATCTGATGTGAAGTTTAAACTGTGGGAAATAAAGCAGATCAATGAATGTGACCTTAATATTAGCATAAATAGGAGTAAAGGAGGTGGAAATTAATTTAAAAGTTGTGGACTCTGAATGAACATCCTCTTTTAGTCTTTCTATGATAGTTTCAAAATAACACAGACACACACACATCATCCAAGGAATATTTTATAGACTCTATATTATTAGCCATGTGAAAAGAAACTAAAGTAACCTTTACTTCTTTGCCCTCTATCTCAGCCAATTCTTACATCTTACCGTAACAGAACCAGAAGTTGTGAGTCCAGTGTTCATCTGCAGAATCAAATATATTAAATAAGTTAAAGTCTTTTATTTAATCAACCTATAGAGATCAGTGAATATCAAACATACCAGAAAACAATTTAGACACAGCAAGAATAAAAATAAATATATTTTGCATTACTCACTAAAGTACTTTTCTTATATATATGTCAAACAAATATATAAAATGAGATAAGGCCATAATACTGATTTAGTCAGGTTTCAAAGGGAAGTTGAAGGTGGGCAGTTAGTTTCCACTACAGAGGCGCCTTTTCAATACTAGATCCCTGGAAGGATGCATTCTATCTCTAAAAGTGAATAATTCTAGAAATAAACATCAGCATCCAGTATAATCCTGCATTAGAATAATCCACATGAAATCTGCCCTAAATACCTTCTTTATCAATAAAATTATCACACTTCATAATTATATATTTGTATATCTGTGCCCCTGATCAGTTCTAAACATTTTCAAGCATACGATTTTCATTTTATATTTGGATTTGGCTCTCAATTTATCAATCACCTTAACATTTATTTCCACTTCCAACTTATTTATAGAGTCAATATCTACAATAGTTTCTGGTACAGAGTTAAACACCATGACACACCCTTTGAATAAGTGAATTCAGAAGTCATCATTTTGGTTAAGGCTAATATTATTCTTTATCTCTCTCCACTCTGAGTTTTTCCATCAAGCTCATAACTTCGCTGTCTATTTTGGACTGCACAATATTCTCTTTACTGCATTCTTTACATCTTTGTTTCTTAAGGTATAGATCAGAGGGTTAAGGCTGGGTGTGATGATTGTGTAAAAGAGAGTAATGAACTTCCCCTCATCTTGGGATGTGCTGTTCTGTGGTTTCATGTACATATAAATGAGTGTTCCATAAAACAGAGTCACCACTGTGAGGTGGGAACCACATGTGTTGAGGATTTTCTGCCATCTTGATGCTGACTTGATCCTCATGACAGCACGCGTGATCACCCCATAGGAGATGAGAATAAGCAATAGGGGCGCTAGTAGAAATATCACTCCAAGAGTAGTGACAACAATCTCAATTACTTTTGAATAAACACAAGCCATCTTGACCAATGCTGGCATCTCACAGAAAAAATTGTCCACTTCTCGGTTGCCACATCTTGGTAACTTCAAAGTCAAAGAACAAACAATTAAGGCACTTCCAAGACCACCTAACCAGGAGGTCAACACCATCCTCTGGCAGAGCTGAGGGTTCATGATGACCATGTAGTGAAGAGGTTGGCAGACAGCAGCATAGCGGTCATAGGCCATCACAGCCAGGAGAAGGCATTCTGTGGCTCCCATGACAAGGGCAAAGAAGAATTGGAGCACACACCCCCCATAGGTAATAGACTTTTTTGGACCCCAGAGATTTACCAACATCTGGGGGACAATGCTCGTTGTATAACAGAGATCCAAAAAAGACAGATTGGATAAGAAGAAATACATAGGGGTATGGAGCTGGGGGTCTAGGTAAGACAGAAGAATGATGGTGGTGTTTCCTACCAGTGTAACTAGGTAGGAGATGAAGACCACCCCAGAGATGATCTGTTCTAATCTTGGCCGATCAGAAAACCCCAGAAGGATTAAGTCTGTTCCATAACTTTCATTGTTTGATTCCATTTCTTCTTAGTAAATACTAAAAAACTATGCATAGGAAAAAAAAAATCAGTCTTCTGCAGAGCTAAACTTTTAAAAACTAAATTTAATTTTTAATTGATAGCACATATACATTTTTACATTGTTGTATACCCTGTGGTTCTTCTACTACCTTGTCACTCATGACCCATCATCTTAATCTTTTGTGCTCATCCTTTCTCCAATTTCACATTTCCTTCCCATTCCTTGCTTTGTGCTTCATGTAAAACTAAACTTAAAAAAAAACACAAAACTTGTTCTGGGTATTCTAACCTCACTGCTACTTTCCCCATTGGAAACATCAATTTTAACATTTCCCCTGTGTTTTGTGTCCAAAGCCTCTCCACATTTCAAGGGACATAGAGAGAATTATAAAATAATGGCTAATCATGCTGTATTGTAAACTGTTGAAAGGCTTCCTATGCTACATCACCCATGGTTCTAGGGATTTTGTTTAAGCAATACATAGACTTAATTATATAAATTTAAGGATGGGATATATTTTGTGCAATTGTCCATTCGCTCAACTGTGACACAACCTTCACTTGATTACAAGTTGTTCCTGATCCAAGGAGTTGAGCTAGGAGAAAAATGAAATGACCTAATTCATTTCATATGAAAGGACTAGCCTCTGTTCTTCCATGTGTCTGATTCCAGCCTCATGATCATAAACCTTATCGTCCTGACCACCAGCTTCTCTTCCAGTTTTTCCTCCAACACAGCAGACACTATTCAAGTACAGGTTTTGATGCTTTCTACAGTGCTCTCTTTTGTGCATATGTTTTTTGGCACTACAATAACTAATCTTTTATTATTGATCTTTATTTACATGTCCAGAGGCCCTAAGTATCTTTGAATATCTTTTATCACTACCTTTAACCACCAAGTCACTTCTTGAATTGTCTTGTTAAAAAATAACCTAATTCCTGCACTAGTCTCTCCCCAGATGTGCAGAGCTCCTACCTGTGTAATGCCTACTCACCTGGTCTTTCAGCAAAGCTAACAGGACAGATACTTCTAAACAGGAGTTTGTCAAATAAGCAGCAAGCACTTTTTCCTGGTATGGATTATTAATTTAGAGTTGTTCCTCTGGTACTTTGAAACTGTAGTTAAAACCATCACCTTATTTTGACTTTAAAAGAAAACAGAAAAGAGAGAAAAAATGACATCATTTCACTGTTTATATTTAGATATACATAAAAAATGTCCTGAGAGTGGAAATGGATGGCTATGCCCACTGCCCCTTTGTGTTCACACCAATATTCAATTTAGATTAGCTTCCTCTTCAAGTGTGATCCATAGGACTGAAGACCAAATAATTCAGATAGTAAATAATATTCATAATATTAGTCCTCACTCCTCCCTTTGTGGAAGAAAATAAAATACCCATAAACCTTCTGAACCCTTGGACTGGTTGACATTAATAAGGAAACTAATTTTTGATGTTGTGAAAGAAATGTGTTCACATACAATGTGTTCACTTACAAGCTCCTGCTGGCCCAACTGGTCAGGAGGTAGCCATAAGACCATCATCCTCTTTTGCAATTTCACTGTCATCAATGATTCTCTTCAGTTCCTCCCTCACACTTCTATGTACGTAAGTCTCTTTTCTGATCATGACATCATTTTTGTAATTGCTGTTGTTGGCACATCTCAATTTCCCACCAGGTTGGAACTGAAATTCCAGGAAATTGTGACCAATCTTGCCTTTGTGTCCCACACAGTCACATAGATGATTAAAGTCACTTTTCGTGGCTTGTAACAAATCATCGATCTTGAACTTGAAAACCGCTCCACTGTTGTATGTATGTGCCTGACACACATTGATACATTTTTTTGAAATCCAAATTGTCTCTGATTGTGGGCTTCAGAAAGAGGGTGCAACACTTTTATATTTGCTGCAGTCACAGTAAAATAAGCAAAGATAAATTACCTACCATATGTCATTGTAAGCATTTTAGTTAACATAGTATGGTGTTATAATCAGACCCTCATGCTTCTGACAAAACCCCAACTTCTCACTTCACATTTCTTGGTCAGTTAATCCTTTTATTTGTTTCTATATCATGTTCTTATTATGTAGAGTAAAGATACTAATATTTTCTTCTTCAAATGGAGCTGTGAGAACTAACATTGTGAAAACATTTGAACTGTACTTGCTCATATTTCTAAAAATTAAGAACTATATTCACTTCTCATATTCTATCTATCCTTGATGCCTTCATACTTCACTCCCATGATTCCACCATGATGGTCTAGAGTTAATTAGAATTTTGGGGTGCATAATTTTAAAATGAACATAGTTAGGTTCATAAAAATGCCCACAATATGGTGTATGTACTGAACTGATTCACCTCAGTGATAGGAGGGAATCTGACCTTTCAAATACTTTGATTATAAAATACATCTACAAAATTTTTTTTTGGACTGCATATAGTCAAGATAGTGTTGGGAATTAAAAAGCCTTGGGAATTTAGAGTGAAGTGGACCTTAAAAGCCACGAGTCTCTGCTCTGCATAGGTGGTTCTTCCTGAGAATAGCCACATAGCTTTATTTTCATTATTTTAGTAATAAGGAAGTCAGATGAATGGGAGAAATCTGTTCTATTTAATCAACATCTCTCACTTACTTTGTGTGATGATCTCAAAGGGGCTTCATTGTAACACCATGGACTGTTTCTGTCTTTATCTGGAAGTCACACAGAGTAACTCAATTTTACAAAATTTCTTTAAAATAAGGTTGATTATAATATAAACCATGCATAGAAGAAAATAAAACTGGGTGGCTTAAGGGCATGTTCTGTAACGAATACCCAAGTCAAGAATGGCAATGTTGCTCACCACCTAGGAGCTTCTCTCAGTACCTTATCCCAGTTCTAACCCTTCTCCAGCCTTCAAATGTCCATTATACTGAATCAGAGAAACCACTGCCTTGTGTTTTAAAAGTTAATTCCTGAAAAGTGCATCTCTAGACAACATTATTTTGCTTGCTCATTAAAATGTGCATATGCTCAACTCTCTGTATTAAACTCTTTCATTCACAACCAGCTGGGTTTATGCTCCCAGAGCAGAGCCCAGACCACTATCAATTGTTTCCGATACTGTGTGATCTTTCATTATTAGGCATTTCTGGTTTCCCTCCAGTATATGTTCATCAAATGCCTTAGATACTGAGCTCAGTAGTGAACACAGTTCTTCTGCTGAACTTAGTATAAAAAGCCTGGGCATTTTGACCAACATACAAGAAAAGAATTATGTTGGAGTTGGAAAACAACACTGATTCAATTATAGCTTCCAGTTATTAAGAGCCCTGGACCCATATTAGATGTTCTGCATGTCAAGAATTCACTAAAAACAGGTTGATGCTTAAACCCAACTATAGAATATTCACTATACATTTTCTTTCTTGGTTAAAAATTTCAATATTCTTATAAGTCTCAGATCTGAAATTTTAGAGTTATTTTAAATTTTAGTTAAAAATAAATTTTGTATTCAAAATGAGATATGCATGAGCTGAAGAAGTATATGTGGTTAAATAGAGTTCTCCTTGAAACTCCTCCTCAAATGAATTTCATCTTATTTGAAAAACACCTTTTATATTTTGTGGTGTGCATTTCAGTTTCTAACAACATAGTCTAATTTTATATTTTACTTTTCTTCAGTTGAACTTAGGACAATAAACCAACATTTAAAAATGTGAAGGTTTACACTCATGGAGAGAAAATGAGAAACACAACAATTCATGAACATTTTATAAAAATGTGAAAAGATATTAAATAGGTCATTCATTAGTTTTAGAGTGAGAGGAGGATTGCCCCTCCTTTGTGTAGGCACACAAAATCAGAGCAAGAAGGGACAATAAAAACCAGTTAAAACCCCGTACTCTGCAGTCAGACCTTGTGATCCTCTTAGCAAACTTCAGTCTCTTTCTCCTTGTGGGAATTTGAGGAAAGGCCGAACTTCTCAAAACCTCAGCTTTCTTAGTTGGAAATAGCTACTCTAAGAGCTCCTGCTTTTCCGAGTATGTGAAGGGATAAATGACATGTAGAATGTGACGTTATCGACTGTGAACTCCCGGTGCACATTGAGACCCTTCTAAATCCACTGACTGCTCTCCTTGAAATGCAGCCTAATCCTTCATCCTGAGCGGCGGAGGGGACTTATATTTATCTTTGTTTATACCCTTTTTCTACCTTTCCTTTTATGTTAGTAGGAGACCCATGCGCCCTGAGCTCTGTGCTATGTAGGATATATTTCCTACTCTGAGTCTTTCTTTATCGAGATAACAGGGAATACTCACTGCAACAGAGCTGTTCAGTGTTTTCATGTTTCCTCCAGTTCAGCATTCACGGTGGTCATAGTCTCATGGCTTCCGTAGGCTCGGCTCCCGTCCATGTGGTGTTTCCAATTATTGGCGATTCAGGAAACTGCCTGCTTGGCGGGTGTCCAAGTCAGAAATACTGGTTTGCGACCAAGTGTTTCAATACCAACACTCCAGTCACAGTTGTTTTTGATACAAAAGCTGAAGCTTTACTTAAAGTATCCACTGGGAATTTTGGAGAAAAACTAGATATGGGACTGGTGGAAGAGTTGAGGAATTCAGTTTAATGAAATGTAGTTTTGATAGACTAGTTGAAGTCTTTTAGGGCACACTCTTGCCAGAAATAATTTTGGGGAGGTTTCAGTCTCATTAAGCAAGAACAGCACCATTTTGGTCTGTCTATGGCAAGAATGATTACTATGTAGTAGAGAATCATATGTATAATTCCAAGGGCTACTGTGCTGATGTGATGTAGACCTTGGGGACTGGGGCTCACGGAGGTGATTAACAATCTAGGACTATGGCCAGAGACTTCTGCAGACAATTTAATGAAAGGTCCCTCAAGACATTGAAACTCATCTTTCTCTTTTGATTTCCTGTATGGAAACAATTCAGAGATGGATTAATGTATCAATTATATGAAATATACTGTTAAACTGCTGCAAACACAGACTCGCTGAGAGATAGGCAGACAGGAAAGTTTTACTAAGAAGCTCAGCTGAGGGCACTTGTGTCACAGAAGGAAAGTTGAACTCAAGGTCCCCAGCTTCATTGATAGGGGCAATTTATAGGGTTAGCAAAAGCTTAGAATATATTTATAGCCATATAGAGGCAATTTCCTGTGTGATGCAGGGCAATATTAGCACAAGAAACACAAGTTGTGACACACTGGACATATATAAAAACGAATACAATTTTGGGACTAGGCGTTTTGACCTTGCATAAGTTGTTTTCTTCTGCACAAGTTGTTTCCTTCCCAACTAAGGGAGGGTAGGCGCTGTGTATCATTTATTATCTTGTTTTTTGGCCATCCCCCCCCAACCTGGCCTTGAGTTACCAAAAGTTAGGTTACAAAGACTCAACTGAATCTTCCTCACCTTGAGATGCCAGCGTCTCAGACCAGTTTAGGCCTAGCATTTAACACTTGCATTTTAACACTTTAGATCTTTTAGGCCTAGTATTTAACCCTTGCAGGTCTCTGCAGGTTTTAACAATGCTAGTAAATATTCAAACACAATATATAATAGAAACCATGTCTACCAATGATGAATACATTTAATGATTTTGCTTTCACCCGAAGATATCAACCCATTTACAGAAAAAACTGATGAAAACCTTTGTGTTGCAGGAAAGTTGATGTTTCACTTTTCCAAAAAAGATGGAAAATTAAATCTAGTTTCATGAACCATGTCATTGCTGTTAAGTCTTTGATGGGTTGAAAAGAACAGTATGAAGATTTTGCTATGAGGTTATCCCTCAATTGAAGAACTGGAGGGTGACTCAGAGCTTATTGCTGCCTGTTTGTCAATACAGTGTCCTTCCTGTCTGACCCTCAGGGATGTAGTAATCTTGAATTTTATGTTCATCACAGTTATATACTCAGACATGTACACACATGTGTATGTCTAAAAAGCGTGGGTTTTGAAGCTGAATTGTCCTTAAGCTTCCTCAAAGGTTATATTATTCCCATGTGGTTTTGGAACTTTGTGTTCTCACTTTTTGTAGCAATCCATTTTGTGCAGCTGTGGCTCATTTAATCCCACTGCTCTGTGATTTCCACTGTATGAATATATTACAGGCATTTTTTTCTTCATTCACTAATGGCCATTTTTGTTGATCACTTTTGGCTCACTTAAAGGATAAGTTACAAGGAACACTTTGTTAGGCCTCTATTCTCTTGTTAATTCTATATGGATAATCTATTTATTGATATTGGCAGAATATATGAAATTATACTACAATTGTGTGACTTTTCATTTCTCTAAGTCTTTTGATACTTGATATATATATATATCAAGTTACTCTTATATACTCTTATATACATATACTCTTATATTGTATGTGTATATATTAATAGGTGTGCAATCTTGATGGACTGACTCTTATCATCACCTTTGCCTGTGTCTATCTCTTAGTATCCTTTCTTGCTGAAAATTTACATTATCTCACATTAATCAACCTCACCTGCCCACAGAGTATGTTTTTTTTTTCCCTCTTCCTCCTCCTCTGTGAGGATCCCTGATAACTAGATGTGTGTACACAGCATCTGCTCTTCCTTGCCTGGTCTGTGACTAGGCCTAACTGCCTCATCTTCCCTCTTGTCCCAGTGCCACCAGCTCCTTGAAGCCCTGTCCATTAACCATCAGATACACTGATGTGAAGGTCTATCCAGGATGCCATGTCATGAGCTGAAGCCACATTTAAGTTTTGAGACATCTATTACTTCATCATCTATAATGATAGAATGAATGAGAGTGCCCCACTCTACCTTGATGCTGACACTTCCCCACCAAGCACTTGTGATACTCTGCCCACGTGAGATTCTTAAGGATGTTGTACAAAAGCCAACTTGAAATAATTACAGTTGGTAGTGTTTGCTGAACACTTTAACTATAAACTACATTATACACTGTGCAATATTATTTTATTTTATTTTTTAAAATTCATTTTATTGATTTGTCACAATTGTGCATTCATTGATCCCTCCTTCTCCCTCTGTATCCCCCCTCCATATCCCCCCTCCAGTCACTCCATCTCCATTTTTCTGCGATTTGTTGGTTGGTTAAGTTGATGTTGGTTGTTTGGCTCGTAGTTCTCTTCCGATATCTGGTAAATGTGTGGTTTTTTTTTTTTTTTGCATGTATATGTATATTTATATTTACATTACATTAGTCCATTATTGTGTACTCTGGTGCTTTCCCACTTCACAAACATTTGTTAACTATCCTGATCTTTTGTGCTCTTCACCTTCTCCACCTTCTTCCCCCTCCTCCTCTCTCGCTCCATGGTTCAGTCCCATTGGTTGTTTTCATTTTTTCTTATTTGTTTGTTTGTTTTTCCCTATATCCTTACCATTTGACCCAGCAATTCCACTACTAGGAATCTACCCAGAGGACATGAAAACATTAATCCAAAAGGACACCTGTATGTGCATGTTCATTGCAGCCCTATTTACAGTTGCAAAGAATTGGAAACAAACCAAATGCCCCCAAACAAATGATTGGCTAAAAAAATGTGGTACATATACACAATGGAATACTACGCATCCATCAAGGAGGACAAACACATGTCATTTGCAGCAACCTGGATGGAACTATAAAGACTCATATTAGCATAAATAAATAAAAAAGAAAATATGCAATATTTTGTTTAATCCTTTGTAGAGCAATGAATAAAACTATCAAAAAAGATCTTTGAATCCTTCTCTTGATTCCTAAGAAATGAACTAGCCGGAGCTAGAATTTCCCTCTTTCTAGAAGGAGGAGCTACACCTAAACTCAACTTTGCCCAGGACCAGCGACTTGCTCGCCAAAGGGAGGGCTGTAAATTCCCACAAGACCCAGGGTCTGTAGGTGTCACTCAGTGGAGAAGACATGGCTTTCATCTATAGGCTTCTAGAAATGAGTGGCATGTAAACACAGGCTGCCTACCAATCGAGTAGTCCTGTCCCATTGAAAAGTGGCATTATAGTGTGCCTTTAAGAAGGCAGAGTAGTTAGTTTAGGATTAGTCATAGCCTTACCTATGTCGAAACACCGTTCACTTGTCCACAGTATAATGAATGGAATGAAGGCTATGTCTCTTGTGCATGCTTTGTGACTTCTCAGTTTCCTATTATACCTCGTTCCTTCGTTCATGCTATGCGATGTGGCTGAATTTATGCCAAGACCTGTTGTGCCAGATCTTTGCATAAGTTTCTACATTATGGATTTCTATTTTTATTTTAGGGAAGAGGAATATAAGGCATACATAGGATCACAAAGCTACTAAGTGGTCATACTTAAACCTAGTCATCTGATTTCTGGTACAGGATCTAAAAATATTTGTGAATTAATGGCATGTTTAGTTTTCAAAGAGCTGAGGGAAAGCTCAACTATTTGTCGAAATCCACATAATAGTTCAAAAATCATGCCATGGTTCAATCTCAGATCATGCAGCCTAGATTGAGTCTTCAGCAGTGTCTATTATTTTTAAAATTTTGATTTCTTTTTACTTAAGCTATTTCTTTTCCATTTTTAAACTTAAGGTATTTCTAA
>PVHY01030208.1:0-13612 GCA_004024945.1 Uropsilus gracilis
TTCCACGGGCAAAAATAGCGAGACCTAGTCTCCAAAAAAAAATAAATAAATAAATAAAAATAAAAAATAAAATAAAAACAATAGTTTGACTTCTTCTTGGAATCAACTGATTTTTGAATTAACCAGTTAGAGTCATAATAAGTTTATGAGCTGATAGTCTTTTCAATCCGACTAATACTAGTGACTTCTAAGTGCAGAGATGGTCTCAATGTTCCAGCATTTAAATCTTGAACAGTCTGGAGGAAAAACTAATGGGGATTCTCAAACCATTAGCCTTTGGCTGGGACTTCTCCAAAGTTTTGAACAGATGTAGTCTCTTTTATTCTGTTTAACCACTGGTGCCATGTTCATTCACCTAGAACTGTCAAGATCTCTTTCCATCCTCATTTTTCATCAAAACCTGTTCAGATGCTTCATTCACACAAGAGTGAATATGAACCCAGAGGGGTGTCTGAATAGTGACAAGAATCATATCCCCTTCATCAAAAGGGGGAGGACATAGGCGAAGTAAATGGTGTGGCAATGAAACAGACGTCCTGGGAGGGGAAGTGGAATTTGCTATGTAAGGTCTTTGTTCTTCAGGTGAAGTGATGTTGTGTTACTTGGACATAGACTATGATATGTTAAACATGTGAAAACCCAAAAGCAATCATGCAGAAAACAAAATAAAGACTTATAACTTGGAAGGAATAAAAAAGATATAAAAACTTTATCCAAAAGAAGACAGAAAAGGAGAGCAAAGAAAAGTAACAAATAGAAAAAAAGTCAAGATTATAGATCTAAATGCAGCAAATAATCCTATACTAAATTAATTCTTACTCCAATTAAATACAGATACATTTGACAATTTATATGGAATAAATTTTTGAAAGTAAGTGCCAAAGCTTACTCATGAAGCAATAGATAAGCTGAACCCTACATCTGTTGCATAAATTAAATTGTAGCTAAAAAGCCTTCCAAAAGGCTTATCATTCCATGATAAGGTTGTTGCTGGTAATTTCTGTCAAACATTTAAAGAAGAAATAACATCAAGTATGATGTAGACTAACTCTTTAAGAAACTAGGAAAAGAATTCTTTTGACTCATTGAGTACAGGGTTACCCTGAAACGACACCCCAAATCATTAGAAGAAATAACAACTGATATTCCTTATGAATTTATAAAGAAAAAAATCTGAAAAAGTGTCAGTAAGTCAAATCCACCAATACATTTAAAGATACTAAGTGGAGGTTGTCTCATAACTGGTCTGACATTTAAAATGAAATTGACTATATTAACAGACTAAAATGACTTTGGGAAATCTGTGTATCTTTCACTTAATTTGGCTGTGAGCTTACAAGTACTCTAAAGATCATGTTTATTAAAAAATATAAAAAGGAAAACAGGAGAAATCATCTTGTCATCTCCATAGAGGAAATACACATGAAAAAGCCTAATATTTATTCATGGTACAAACTGGGAATCAAAGGGAACTGAAACTTTTTTAATTTTAAATTTATTTTCTTACTTGATGGTTCATTTTTGTTCATATTAGATATTTTTCCTCAGGTCTTGTCCCTGAAGTTCTCCCACTGCCAGAGCACCTGGGATCCATCATCATAGTCCCCTGTGCTCTGGAAGGGAACTTTTCATTCTGATAAAGGCATCATGAATAACCTATAGCTCACACTTAATGATGATAGGGTCCATGTTTCCTTCCAAGGCCAAGGACAAGGTCAGGCTGTCCTTGCTTACTGCTGTTACTGAGCATCATATTGTGCACAGTGGTCCTCACCAGAGCAACAAGGTGAGAAAGAGAAAGAAAAGGTAAAGGGGCTATAAGAGAAGCAGTTAATTCATATCTTATCAAGTACTGAAAAGATCAGCATTGTGATGATTTAGAGCAACTGAAACGCTCCTATGTGCTGGGAGGAAGCAAATGTCACCACTGTTTGGAAAACGGGCACTTTCTTGCCTGTTACACACGTGCCAACCACACAACCTAGTAATTCCAGGAACTACTTACTCCCAGAAACTACTTGAAAGAAAGGAAAGGAGGTGTCTGCACAAAAACGAACACAAGTATATTTGGAGTGACTTTGTGGGAATAGTCGAAGTTTAGAAACCCAAGTGTCTATCAAAAGATAAATGCATCTACAAATTGTGGCATATCTGTGTCATGGGTCACATATTATTAATAGAGATAAATTATTACTTAAAAATTGCTCATATATTTTTTACATGTTTGTATTCCCTGGGGTTCAACCACCACCTTCCCTCCCTGACTGCTTCCACTCGCCCCCCACCCCGTTGTGTTCTTTAGTTTGGTTTTTCACTTGTTTTGACTTTTTCTCCTGGCCTTTTGTTTGTTTTTCCTATGTCCCACATATTAGTGAAACCATTTGGATTCTGTCTTTTTCCTTCTGACTTGTTTCTGCTAATATAATTTCTTCTAGGTTCATCCATGTTATAGAGATAAATTAGAAACCCTTAGAAATCTGACTGAGAAACTGAGGCTACTAGATGGGAAGAGTGGGGTGTAGTGAGTAAAGAGGGTGAGGAGGCTCAGTGGGTTTTGGTGGTGAGTGTGGTGTGATCACATACTCTGAAGAGGTGTGAAACTGTCTCCCTGAAATATTGTGTAATGCTGTGAACCAGCATTATCTTAATAAAAAACAATGCATTAAAAATAATTACGCTGTAAGTTTAAGTGAGAGTTCAGAGTAAGAATGACAGCTCAGCAAAAACAAGTTCAATACAATTTCTATCATCTGAAATAACATACAGCTTCTAAGAGACTCAAAACAAGGAGGACAGCAAGATATTGATAGATATAGCAACATGGAGGAATTTTGGAATCACATGCTACCAGAAAGAATTTGTTTTGTGATTTCATTTTATTTGTTATTTATTTATTTACTTATTTACTTACTTATTAATTAATTAATTAATTTGAGACTAGATCTTGCTGTTGCCCGGGGTAGTCCCAATTCCATGAACTCAAGTGATCCCCAGCCTCAGCCTCCCAGGTATCTGGGATTACAGGTGCCCGCCACTGTGCCTGGCTGCTTTTTCATGACCAGGTCTCGCTATGTTGCCCAGAGTAGTCTCAAACCTGCGAACTCAAGCCATTCCAGCCTTTTCGCCACCCAGCGCTTGGATTACAGACGCGCACCACCACGCCTGGCTTGATTACATTTTAATAAAATTCTAGAAAATGCAGCCTGATCTACATCAACAGAAGCTGAGCATGGTTACCTGCTGGTGGGGGCAGGTTGGAGATGGAACTGATAGGGTGTGCTACTCCCTCCCCCCCATTGTCTCCTGTTTAAGATTGCAGATTTCAAGGACAGGTATGCTAAAATGTGAGAAAGAACTTAGTCAGAATTTCCCTTCAGGGAGATGCAGGAGGGAGGAAGAAGTGAAATGGTCCAGGTGTGGTTCCTGGAAGGCGGGAAATCAGGGTATATAAAGGGTGTGGAAACAAAGATTGAGATTCAGATTGCAATATGGAGATCGGATATAGAGAGAGATTCAATGGAGGAGAGATGGGAATTGGCCATATTGTAGAGTAAAGATGTGAGCCATGTGGACTTGACCATGTGGCCAGGGCCCGGGGAACTGCAGCCTTTGGCTGGCCCAGGCTGGCAGCATGTGTGTTGAATGCAGTTAAGGAGTTTGCAGATTTGAACTCCGTGTTGGAGTTTGTTTTGCTGAGTTTAACTTGTGTCTGCGAGAGGCTGTGCAAAAGTTAGGTCTGAAAAGAAAGTGAACTTTGCTGGTCTGGCACCATGGAGTTCCTGCTACCTGGAAGACAAGGAGAACACAGCGTGGAAGACAAGGAAGAGCAAGCCAAGGGAGCAGCCAAAGAAACATGTCTTCAAGTGTCTGGAGATGAACTCTGACTGGACATTGGTGAGATGATCAGGACTGAGAGACTGAGGGTTTTTTGGCAATCTGGGGAAAGGACTTTGGACAATGCTGAGAAAGGTTTTACACAATATTAAAGTAATCGGAGTTTTTCTTACATGTTTCTTTTGTAGTTATTAGGATAATTAGAAAATCACTTTGTTAGAAATAAATTAGTCTGCACGGATAGTCTTGTGCTGGTTTGGTGTTTTGGTTGAGAAGGGTGGGGATGGTGGAAAGAACCCACAAGAGTTTAAACTGTGTTTTTAAGGTTTTTTTTCTTCTTAGGTCTGAAAGAGGGAAAGAAAGCAGAGAGAAGCTGGTAGCTGATGTTTGCATAGCAATAGTAGGCAGGTACAGTGAAAATGCTAAAGGCCTGCTTGTAGCCTGCTTCCTAGAGAGAAGCAGGCAGAAGTGTTCAAGGTTCAAGGTAAAGGTTAAAGGTAAATGAACAGTGTGTAGCTTGCTTCGTAGAGAGAAGCAGGCAGATAGGTGTATCCAGTTAAAGTCAAAGGAACTGCTAGAAGCCTGCTTAGTAGAGAGAAGCAGGCCTGTGTGTTAAAGCCAAGGTCAAAAAACCTTTTTCTGGTCGCCCTGTTTCAGAATCAGCAAGGAATAAAAGGGGGAGGGGGAGAAATGAGGAAAGAAAATGCTTATTTTTATTGTTGCCATGCTTTTGTGTGGGTGCAAAAGCTGAAAGTGGTGGAATCACAGCTTATTAAGTAATGGCGTTTTATGTCCCGGCAACATCCCAGCAAAACGGCTGTAAAGTCAGTGAGCACGAAGCAGACGGTGTGGGAAGATGTCTTGGGATCTTTCCGATGCTCCTGAAATTGCCTCAGGTGGAGAGTTCCCTGCAGTGCCTCATCCAAGTGTGACCCTCTTTGGGTGATGAGAAAGCGAATCACAATCCAGGTTTCCTGCCTGGAAAGGCTGCTGACTATACAACGTCTTTATTTCCAGCGGACCAGCTGGTCCTGCGTCCCCCTCTGGGCTCTGTCCCCAAGAAGGAACTGGCAGGACCAGTGGAGCTAAGTTCTTTGTTTCAAGCCCTGGGAAATCAGGTGTGAGGCAGCTCACAGGGCTCTTATTTTTAATCTTATTTCTCTCCCAAATGAAATCTACGCCTGGGTTGATGCTTCAGAACACTGAGAATGAACACAGATGGTAAATCACACTGAGGGAGGAGGGATGTTCTATATAACTCCTAAATGTCGACTTCCAAACACTAGATGTCTCCCCTAATAGATTTTAGATTGGAGTTAAAAATAGAGCTCATCAGAATTATTGAGAAAGATGACAGTCATTTTTCCAGCGATGGACGTAGCCATATGGACAGTAGCTGGAGAAGAAGGAAGGAAACACATTGCAGACAATCACTTAAGAGATGAGACCTTCGGGCTTTTACTTCCTTCTAAAGGCTTCTCTGCCCAGAGCTGAAGGGTCCTATGTCTTAGGCGCCATTGAAGGGACCAACAATGCATTTGACAAAATGTACATGCACAAGTTGAAATAGCTCAGCTGGGGGAGCGTTAGACTGAAAAAAGTACATGCATTATTTCAGTAAATAGCAAATGATTAAAATCACAAATAAATAACAAATAATTATTTGTTAATAACATTATTTTTTAATAACAAATGATTAAAAATATAACTAGAAAACCTGCTTTTTGGGTAGTTAGTGTCAATGCGTAGCAAAATATGTCACCTGAAAATGTCTGGGAATCTGGGCATACCTCCCCCGGATAAGCAATTTGGTAGATGGATTATTTTGGGCCAACACAGGGAGAAGCTTTTTCTGAACAATTCTC
Organism: Uropsilus gracilis; assembly: GCA_004024945.1. Classification (NCBI taxonomy): domain Eukaryota; kingdom Metazoa; phylum Chordata; class Mammalia; order Eulipotyphla; family Talpidae; genus Uropsilus; species Uropsilus gracilis. The sequence goes on from PVHY01030208.1 coordinate 5,700, forward strand.
TGCTGACAGAGCAACCCTCCAAAGCAACTTCAGTCCTTCACCCCCTCCGAGAAAGTTGACTCTGAACACTCAGAAGACTCTGGAAGTCTGAACCCCCACCGACTGTCACAGTCCATCTTGCCATCCGTCTGTCCCACGAAGGCCTTATTCATCTTTCCTGAACATCATCTATTCTGCCCAGATCCACTCCCACCTCTCCCCTTTCCATTAAGATCACATCTGAGACTGAATTCTCAGTGACCTCAGGGAGCTGGTTTCTCCCTATACTTCTCAAGTTGTCCATGTTAATAAACTTCTTTTTTCTTGTTACTGTATCTTCTATGGCAGAGGTTTCCACCAAGAACTCAGAAGGCAAAAGGGAACTTCTTTTCCATGAAAGTAAAAGCCTAAATGCCCTGCGTTGGCTCAGGAGCCCTGAGGATGATCTAGGCTGCGGCTGTGTTCCTGGATTTGTGAGAGGCAGGCGGGTGCATGGGCTGGGAAGTCAGGGAAAAGGATGAGGAAGAAACAGCGAATGCTTCGGAAGCAGACAGTCGCCAGCATTGCTAGATGTGGGACTCATCTGTCTTCTCATCTGTAACATGGATCTTCGGTGAGAAAATAGAAAAATGGGTTTGCTCTGGTTGAACAAAGGTCAAGTTTCACCCTTCTCATGGTCCTCCCTCCTTCTCCCCCTCCCCTTCCCTGGTCCCCCACTCTGGTCACTCCAGTTCCGTTCTCCTTGTCAGTTGTTGGCTGATGATTGGCCCGTTGGTCTCTTTGTGTTCTTTCATGGAGCAGCGTCCTCCTGGGTGAAGTCCCACGTACCTGGGGGACTGCGGACCAGGCTGGGCAGATCTCCATGGATAACATGGGGGCAGGTGGCCCTTCTAAGCATGCCAGTGAACCTCCTGCCGGTCTGGTGTGTAGACTGGTTCCCCGATTCTTCATTGTGGCGTTTCCTGTGGCGGAGGAGATGGTCTCTTTTTCTCAGGACCCTTATGCTCTCTGGTTTCGGTGTCTCCTTGTTCTTATGGGTTGTCCCTTCCGTTCATTCCAATGTTTGTCCCTTGGTGCTGCTTTTTTGGCCTTGGAGCTCTGGCATCTGGCTTTGGGAAACAACTTCCCAGCCGTTGGTCATGGGGGAGTTCTCTGGTGGGGACAGACCTCAGCAGATGGTAGGTCTGGCTCATCTCCTCTCCACTGGTTCACAGTCCTCCATGGGCCACCGCCACTTCTTGGTGGCTTTGCTCCCCCATTGGGATTGGGGAGCTCCTTGCTCATGTTGAAAGTGTCTCTGGATGAGGAGACAGCACCAGAACTGTCGCCTGTGTTTCTTGGTGGTATGTCTTCACTTTCGTTCTAAACAGTCTTGTGTCTTGGAGTTCTGACCAGATTCTTTTTGGGCAGGTGACAGGTATATTCAGGGCCTTTATTCATTTGTTTCTCTCTCTCCTCCAGTATATCTGTATCTGAGTTGTTTTTCTCATTCAAGTTGAGGCATGACTGAGGCGAGGATGAACCAGAGGGTCAACTTCTTGTTTCCTTCTATCCCCACAACTTCTTTCCCCCCATATTCGCCTTCCCTGGGGAATACAGTTTGAAAGCTGGTTTTCCACCACAGCCCTTGATCAAATACAGGAATTAGCTGGTCACTCATATGATCTTAGACTCTCAGAAGTGAAAGGGTTGTGTCTATGCTAAGATCACGTGTTAACTTCTACAGCAGCTTTAGTCTTAAGAGACAATCAAGTTCAGTGAACACACGTATTCTCCCAGGTATCCTGTTGGCTCACCAACCAGGTCGCCTCTCCAGCTCCATCTCCCTGTCTCTGAAATGGTCCTACGAAGTAGTAGCGATGTCCTTGTGTTTTCAAGGCTCTCAGAAAAGGGACTCAAGTTCCCTGAATGGACCATCTCACAAAGCCAGAGAGAAATAATGAACCTAATTTGAAGATGAAAAAAGTGGGTCAAGAAATTTTCTTTACTCTTAGGCAAGCCAATATTTCCTTGATGCCAATTTCTATAATAAACCTTGCCTTGGTGACAAATAAGTTATCCCAACTTTGGGCTACAAAAAAAAAGAAAGAAGGAAGGAAGCGGGAGAGGGAAGAAGAAAGCAAAGAAGGAAGGAAGGAAGCCGCTAGTGGAGTGACCCACTGGGCTTCTTATAAAGTGAATGAGCCCTCATCTTCCAGGCAGGAGTGGGCTGTGGGATCATCTTCTTGGAAATGGTCTCTGTACAAGATGCTCCTTGAAGCAATGCGGGGGTAGTAGATTCCTATGCACTTACGATCTTCAAAATCACACTAGGTCTGTAGTACAATGCTGTACCCAATAGGCCATTCATAGTTTGGACCTGGTGTTCTGGTTCCTGACCTGTCTCACAAGTTGGATTCCATGTGGGTGTCAGTTTCTTTCTTTTTTTTTAAAGACTAGGTCTCGCTATGTTGCCCAGGGTAGTCCTAAACCCATGGACTCAGGTGATCCCTAGCCTCAGCCTCCCAGGTAGCTGGGATTACAGGCACGTGCCACCACACCCAGCTATGTTTTTGAGACTAGGTCTCTGTATGTTGCCTGGGGTAGTCTCGAACTCATGGACTCAAGCAATCCCTGGCCTCTGCCTCTCAGCGCTGGGATAATTAGGCACGTGCCACCATGCCCCCAGGCATGTGTCAGGTCTGCCTGGGCTTAGCTCTGGTCCTGGGGTGGACTATAGAGAAAGCTTGTTTTCAAGGACCTGATGACCGAGTAGATGATGTCAATCATTTTGTCACCAGCTTGGTGGACACCAGATCCTTGTCCTGTTCATCCTTGGTCTGCTCCTGTTTATCTTTTCTTGTAGACAAACCCAGAAAACCAAGAAAAATGGATAGAAACAAAGATGGCAGTAGAAATAAGATGGGTGAGCTGCAACCTCAAGACTACAGTTGACAGCATGATGACCACAGTAGACAGCATGCTCATGGGTGCCATGACAGGTCGGGACCAATCCTGGAAGCAGAAGGGGCATGGCAGCACTTCCCGGAAGCCCCCGCCTGTGTCTCTGAAACCCCGCAGACCCAGTATCCTCCTTCTTCCTCAGTGCCACCCCCTCACCCCAATATATTCCTGCTCCTCCCCCATCTGGGGAGATGGTCTATGACATAGTGACTACTCTTTCCTTATGAGGCTCCTTTTGATTAAATCAGATTTCCTTCCATCAACTCTGGTCTCTCCATCATTGGCTTCTGAGTGGCAAGTATCCAGATCCCAAACTCCTTACCTGTCTGGGTCCTGCTGAAGCTGGGATCCCAATATGGGCAGTATTGAAGTGAAACCCCAATATGGGCAGTATTAAAATCTAGGCACTGATGCCATTAGCTGTGTCTGAAAAACACAGAAGTATAAGGTGTCCTAAACACCTAAACACTTTGTTGCAAATTCTGGGTGCAGACTCTGGAGGAGAGAATGCATCACTTAGAGGGGTGTAGAGGGAAATTGGAGCCTTTGGTTTTTAGGAGCAAGGAGGGGAAAAAAAGAGATAAAAAGGAAAGGAGCAGACACTAGAAAGAGACTTTTGGGGAGAGGAAAAAGATGAGAATGGCAGGTGGGTAAAGAGTGATGAGGCTGGGCAGAAGGCCCCTGGAAGAATGAGCTGGTGGTGGCAAGGAACCATGGTGACTGGCAGAAGAGTGGCTGGTGTGGAGAGTGTGGCACCGCAGCAAGGTGGCATAGTGAGCTGGTACCTGGAGATGGCCAGGGGTTTGGAAAGCTGATTTTTTTTTTTTTTTGAGACTAGGTCTCGCTATTTTTGCTCATCGAACGGCAGGCTCCCGTTGCCCGGGATACCACAGACTCAAGCAATTCCCAGCCTCATCTTCCCAGGTAGCTGGGATTACAGGCATGCACCACCATACCCAGCTATATATTTTTTTGAAACTAGGTCTCACTATGTGCCCCAGGCGGGACTCAAACCATGATCCCTAGCCCCAGCTGCTTCATAGGCTGAAGCTTAAAGGCACGACCCACCGTGCCTGGCCCTGGAAAGCTGATTTGTGCATCAGCAATTGTGGAAGAAATTTGAAGAGCCTTGGAGAAGCGGAGCAGCTCCGAACACTGGAGAAGAAGCGAAGAGAAGATGCTGGAGAAAGACTGAACTTGGCAGAGTGCCTGCCTCTCAGTTTTGGAGGGGAAAAGGGCACCATCATGGACATGTGTCTTTGGGACTGAAAATGGCGGCTGGAGTAAGATGACTGGCCACTTGTGGCTGTGAGGACTTTTTTTCCCTGTTGAATTCCCTTGTTACTAAAATCCCTTGTTAAACTGCATTTGACTGGCAACTGCTACACGCGGGAAGTATGAACCTGAGGGAATGCAGAAGCTGCATTTTAAATGTGGGGGGTTGGTTGGAGGCTTCTGTTCCATTTTGACCCGATTTCACTGCCATCCTGGGAGTATCACATTCCAGACAGCATCAAAGTGAGGTCAATCCATGCGAGGCAGATCCGGACCAGCGACTGTTAGGGTCCCGGGACAGACACCAAGGTGGCTGATTGGGATTTGACTTGGCCTGGAGACTGGGGATGTCTTGAAGAGCCCCACTTGCAGGATTCCACTTGCTGGGGTGCAGGGTGAGAAGAACTTCCATTTTTTTATGGTAATTTTGGGTGATGGAGAAGTTCTCTGATGATCTCCACAGAAGCCCATTCCCCTCTCACCAGTGCTTTTCTCAGTTAGGAACAGCCTGCCCTGGAGTAACCAAATGCCCTGAATGCTTCTGTGTCCCCCAGATTTAAAGGCTGAGAATCTCATGTCCAAGGTGGTAGTATCAGGAGATGGGGCCTGAGGGAGGTGAGCTGATGGATGGCCAAGTGGATGAGGCCCTTGGGAAGGAGGATCCTCTGCCCCTCCCATTGGTGGAAATGCAAGGAGAAACTTGTAACTGCTGAGTGCTGAACTCACAGACTCCAGAACCGTGAGAATTTCTGCTGTTTACAAAGCACCAGGGCTGCAGTGTTTTGTTATAACAGCTTGACCTGAAGGAGAGAGTGGTTCTTTTGTTACAGCTGAAGAACAAATATTTGCACCTTATTATGAGCTAATTAGACCAGAGTGTAGCTTCCCTTTTTGTGTTGTTTTTGCAACTGTATAATGAATGACATATATGCACCATTATCATTATGCAAGATAGTAGTTTCACTGCCCTAAAAATTTTCTTTGTGGCTGGAGGGAGGAAGGGGGAAAGAGGGAGTAGACTAGAGGTACAGGGGCACAATTTGGAAGGGAGGCCCATACCTAAGGGAAACAATAACTACACAAATATGACCAATGTTGCATGAGAACTAGAAAATTAAAAAAAATATGTATTTTTAAAAAAGCCTCCTTTATGCCAGGAACTCGTCTCTTCCACCTCCCTCTCCCTTGAACTTACAGCAAGGATTGATTTTTTTCTTTTCCTTTTTTTCCTTAACTCTCCTTACTGTTTTGCCTTTTCCAGAATCTCCTGTGCTTGAAATCGTACACTAGGTAGCCTCCCACCCGGCTTCTTTCATTAAGCAACAGGCACCTCTTCTTTGCTTGATAGCTCATTTCCTTTTAAAAAATCATTTCAAGTCATACTAGAACATCTTAGCGTAAAAGTCACCCTCATAGAAGTTGTGTTGAGTACGTTCACTTTGGACATTCACTTTGTTCTGGAACCACCACCACCAATATCCATCCTCAGAACTCCCTGTCTTCTAAAACTCCAACTTGGCATTAACGAAATTACTGCTCCCGGTCTCCTCTCCCACCATGGCCTCCACACAGTAATTTCTGTCTCTGTTGACTGTTGAGTTTTGTGAAAACCACAAAACCATCTTCTAAAGTAGCCTGTTTCTGTGGAGTCATACAGTCTTTGTCCTGTTGCGTCTGAGGCGTCTTCAAGCACAAGGTTCTCAAGGCTCCTGCATGTAGTACGAGGTATCAGAATCACCTTACTTTGAAAGATTAAATAACGTGCTATTGTATGTATATAGTGCATTTTGTTTTTCTGCTCATTAGTCAGTGAGTATTTGGACATTGGGAATAATACAATATCCATGAACATGATTGAGTAACTCTCTCTTCAAGCCTCTGTAGTTGGGTCCTGTGCTAATTCTAATTCCATTTTTTTATAAAAGACTGGAGCTGCCACACTGTTTTTTATGGTGACTGTACCACATTCACACTCACCAGCCGTACGTAGTGTTCCAATTTCTTCTCATCCTTAGCAAGTGTTTGCTTTGTTTTCCCTTTATTTTTTTATATTAGCCATCCTAGTGGGTGTGAGGTGTGTCTCACTGATGTTGGTATTTGATTTCTTCTAAATAATCTTTTATGTTATGGTAATTATGTGTAAGACAGCTATTATTTTACCGGGATTCACCCCCCCCTGAATATGAATTTTTAACGCACTTGGCTAAATACCAAGCATGATGAGAGCAACCTCTGGTAAGATTATGTTTAGTTTATCAAAGAAGCTCCAAGCTGTACTTCAAAGTGGTGGCACCATTCTGCATTTCCAAAGAAGATGGTTTCGGGTTTATTACTCTGACACCATGGTGCTGTGGTCCTTTTCCTTTGCACTAACAGTGGGCCAGGCTTATAAGAGTGACACATCAAGACAAAAAAAAAAATCAACACTTCTCTCCATGTTAAATGAGGAAAAGCCAGCGTTTTCACTAGTTGATACATTTCAGAGTGTAGTTCCTGAAGAGGGTTTGCTGTCTTTGAGATGCCTTTTATTGCCAGGAATGAAAAAATAGCCATTGGAGATGGAACGCCAAACGGATTCATGGTTAGATGGGCATCTTTCAAAAGTTCCATTTTGCTGCATTTTTGAACCCAATTTGGGTTATACCATGATACAGCAGAAAAAAGCACTTAGACTCTACCAATTTGCATATTAAAGGATTTTCTTCCCTACCAATCCAGCCCAGAGCCCCATCTTTGGGGAAATTGGTTTGGTCTTCTGCCAGGTGACCTTATATTAAATTGTTTCTTTTCACAAAAGCTGGGGGTATGGTTATTAGCTTCTTTGTCACTAGGTGTTGGGCCCACCTTAGGCAATACTACCATTGCCACAAATTTCCCTTGCTATTCTTGCTCCTGGTTGGGGTGTTCTGGGGTGGTGGGGCTCAGGGGAACGTTGCAGATAGATCACCGACAACTGGCAGAGTCTTGTTTTTATGTTCCTTTAATGTGACCTTCAATCAACTAGTCCTCTGGAGAATAAAATTGGACTGGACTGAAGCAGAAACTGCTGGCTCTGGGTTCGGGCTGCCAGAATTCATTTTCTATAGAGATTAAAGTATATCAAGAGAATTAAAATTTCAAACACTCCTTTGGAACCTAAGGTTCATATCCTTTTCTGTTACATTTCTTATGATAATATTTGGATCCAGGTCAAAGTTTGGGATCCCTCTTCTCAGGAGTTTGTTTATTTTTCAGATAAGGAAGGGCTCTTTTTGAAATTTTGGAAACTCAGAATTTAGAAATACCAGATTCTTCAAGAATACAGAATTGTTTCCATAGGTAGATTTCCTTTTTCTTTCTTTCTTTTTTTTTTTTTTTGAGACTAGGTCTTGCTATTTTTGTCTGTGGGACCACAGGTTCATGCTGCCCGGGGTACCACAGACTCAAGCCATCCCCAGCCTAGCTTCTCAGGTAGCTGGGATGACAGGCACGGGCCACCATGCCCAGCTGTTTTTTTGGAACTAGGTCTTGCTATGTACCCCCAGCGGGACTCAAACCGTGATCCCCAGTCCCTGCCGCTGCTTCCTAGACTGCTGCTTACAGGCATGCACCACTGTGCCTGGCTCCATAGGCAGGTTTTCTGTTAAAAATGATCCTTACCAGAGACAATCCCAACAGATCTATCTATCTATCTATCTATCTATCTATCTATCTATCTATCTATCTATCTATCTATC
>PVHY01030209.1:0-13604 GCA_004024945.1 Uropsilus gracilis
TAGATAGATAGATAGATAGACAGGTAGAGAAATCGATATATATTTAAAACTACTATAGTCACTATTATTGAGCCTGTTCTTTCTACAAAGCATCATCTTAAAAAGGTTCAAATTCAAGGTCCAACACTTAACTAGCTAGATGCATTCAGGCAATTAACCCCTTTGTGACTTAATAACATCATCCGTAAAATGAACATAACAGCAGTATCAACTTCCGTAGGGTTGTTAGGAGGATTAAATGTGTTAATATACAGACAGTGCTTTAAACAGTGTATGGCATCTAGTAAAAATTAGCTAAATGGTAGCTATTGTGGTCATTTCAACAAATCCGTACAACAACCCCATGAAATGGGTATGATTAGTTATTCCCATTTTACAGAAGAGAAAAAGTGAAACATAAGAAGAAAAAGCAACTCAGCTAGCAAGTGGTGGCAAAGCTAGGACAGCACCAGTGTTTGGCTTCAGGGTCCCTGCTCTCTTGATACCAGCACAAATCTGCTTTTTCAAACACTTGAAGTCAGGGCTGTTTTTGTCTGAGATGAAGGACCAATTAGGTATTTAGGGTTTTTAAAAAATGAAAGCATCTAAGTAGATATATTATATAGTTACTATAATGTCTGGTGCACACATTGATTAAAACCAGGTCCAGGAGCCAGCTGGAGGAGGAAATACCTTGGTTTTAACCTCTGGTACATGAGATGGATATTCTGCATTAGCCACAGTAGCCGCAGTGCCCACAACACATCATACTATTAAGATGTGGAAGGGGGGGACAGACAGAACGCAGCCCAGATTAGACAGGTATCCCTTGCCGTTCACAAGTTTGAGTTTTGTCACTTCACATTTAGGGAAACAACACACTAATAGCTATTTTTGCTAAACAATAAACCAAGGGTGAAAAGGGCATTCAGTCAACAAGGTTGATTTTGTGGAAGTTGTTCTAGAAGTTGTTACCATTTGGTAACTGAGTGACCAAGAGTGGTGTATGTTTACTAGCACTCCCAGTTTCACTGTATGTTAATGTGATTTTAGGTTTTATGTTTTGTTATAAATGCTCAGAAATATTCTCCATATGAATAATTGATAATGTCCTCTTCACGTTTATGTAATCTGGTTTTTGAAAGAGTTCACAGGAATAGTCTACTTTCAGAACGCAGGGGGAACCTGTATTATTTATCTTTCTACCAACACAGTTGTAAAATGTAACTTTAAAAAAAATGTCTCATGGAAGAAGGAATCCAAAAAGGTAAAAACGCTTAGTGTTCACAAAAGCTATAATGTGGCCCTGACAGGGTGAGTCTTACCACTTCTTACTCCTCCAAGAAAAGAGTCAATGTGCGTAACACCCTGTTCTTTGCAATGTGTCCTCAATGCCGAACAAAAGTGAAGAGAAGTTGGGAAACCAGCACGCTTACATCCCAAACTTCTGACTTGGGGATACTCTGCTGAAGTCATGGTGCAAGGAAAGGGGGCCTGAACCAGTGCGAGTGGAGGAGGGGCCCGCCTGGTACTCAGATACCCCCCTCCACTTTCGTCTGGAATCTCACCAGCATTTATTCCTTGAAATAAAATTGCATCTATAATGTGAAAATTGCCAGGATTCTGTCGTCAAACTCACTTGTATCACTACAGGCAAGTTTCTTGGCATCCTGAGCAAGAAAAGGATGAAAATAATGGCTGTGGTACAGGTAGAAGCAAGGATAAATTACACACGGTGCCAAGTTTGGCGCCCATGATTTAGTTATTCCCGTAAAATGAAAGATATTAACACATCGTGAAGCATGTGCAAACATTGGCTGGAGGGAGATCCTAGAATCTTGAACTTCTATCTGGCCCTTTTTGACTTGCTGCTTCAGTGGGGGGACAACAGTTCCTTCGAAATAGTTCTAGAAAAAGGGGAGGGGGAGGAGAGGAACGGGAGTGGGGAAGGCAGCTACTTTTCCCAGGTCCACAGTACTGGCCGGGAAGGGGGTGCAGTGAGGAGTACAGAGACACAGTAGAGCAAAAACTGCACGTACCTCCAAAGAAGGGCGCCCCCCCCAGCACAGGTATTCTCGGGTACACTAAACCCTCGACAGGTTTCAACTTTTGCACTGTGACCAAAACTGTGAAGTACTTGGTGTTTTCTTACCAAGCATTTGAAGCATCTTACGAAGCCTTGTTTTTGTTTGTTTTTGTTTTTGCAACGTGCTTCGGCGCTTCAGCTTACTCCGCAAACCCGCCTCCAAACCCCCGCTCCCTGAACGTGCAGTGGGATCTAATTTCAAAATCCAAGCGCACGCAACCCCCTAGCTAATCATTTCGCCTTCATCCCTACCCCGGTTCTCGGACTTTCAGTGAAAATGGAACAGAACCAGACAGCCCTATTCATTAGTCACCAACTTCTAGGAAGGAAGAGTCGTGCTTGGAGCAGACTAAATTACCAACTTGGCTTTAACGGGCTTGGGCTGCTGAAGGCAACTCCTTCGCAGCGCTCGCTCTCATTTTCCTCTCGGGCAGCAACAAACACTGGCGCCTTTCGCAGGCTGCAAACATCGAGGACCGTGCGGAGGAATATTTTCAAAATACCTCTCCGCGAGCTCCAGGAGCGAGGATGAAGTCTTGTCCCCCCGCCCAGAAATAAGACTTTCACGGTCCGGCACAGTACGTTCCTCGAACCGCACACTTCACTGGGAAGTTGTCGCTTAAGCTGCAAGTGGGAGTCACCTCTCCCCTCACAAAGTGTGCACCGCCAGCACCATTTTTGTACACACGCGCCCCCAACAGGTTCCACCCACAAAAAGTAGAGGTAAAGCGAAGGTTACCGGCGGGCGTCTTAAGGGACGCAGAGCACGCACGCTTCGAACCTGCGGAGGCAACGTACCCCTATATAAGGCGCGCAGCCCCACGGGTTAGAAGTCCGGCCGCCAGACGATCTTAAGGGAGCTGTTCGCCTCAGCTCTAACCGCGACGCCGCGATCTCCTTAGACGCCAGCGCGGAGCCCGCGGGAGCTCACGCTTCCTCGACAGCGAGCAGCACATGGAGTTTCCTTTCAATCCCGGCTCCTGTAGCCCGGGCCGCCCGGGAGTCGATGAGGACGGGGAAGAACTGCAGGGTCGGTACCTCGATGGGGAAACAGGTGTTGAGGAGAATTCTGGAAGGGAGTTTTCTCCGCGAGAGGGGGGCAGGACTCGACGCTCGGGTAGCGGGCTGTTTTCTCCAGCCCTCGCGCTGTGGGCTTCAAGCCCAGGACTCTCTCTCTCTTGCTTCCCTCCTTTCTCAGATGCACCGCCTGCCCTGCCCTCGGAGCCGGGAACGCTCGTGGAGTCCGCGATTACTTTCTCGAGCCCTGAGGAGCTAACCGAGGACGATCGCCCTGTTGACGTGGAAGGGCCCATCAACTCGGACGACGAAAACAGCGAGATGGATGACGGCAGTGACGATGACTTCGACGTCGATCAGGAGCCCCAGTTCGAAGAGCCGGGCGCCGAGGCTGCGGAAGAGCCCGGGGTTCCAGAGAGGAAGCGCCGCATCCGCACCATGTTCTCCGAGTTGCAGCTGCGCGAGCTCGAGAGTATTTTCTGTCGCAATCAATACCCCGACGTGTATGCGAGGTAAGGGGTTTACCTCGAAGGCGCCCGGTTCTCTACAGGATTCCACCTCATCTTGGGGGTTTCTTAGGCTCTTTTGGGGACCCTTTCTCTCCTCTCCTGAGGGAATATCGGGTTCACCCACGCTTCCTGGGGTCCAGGCGAAGCCTGTGGAGTTTGTGGGGGATGGTACGAGGGGGGCAAGCCTGAGGTGAAATGGAGAAAGCAGCGTATGATTGACCCTACCATGATTTCAAGCTGTTGCTGAGGGGTTCGTTTTTTGTGAGTTTTTTGTTTGTTTGTTTTAGGGCCCCTGTGTTTTTGTGTTCATATTTAAAGTTTGAATGTTGCGTGAAAATATTTCTGTTTTCCCCTCAGTTTTTTTTCCGCGCCTTTAGCTTTTGGGCACGAGGTGAGCGCCACACCCTACGCTTGGCGCTGCCAGGTGGGGCGCTGTTTCCAGACGGCGGAGTTTTGCGCTTTTTTATAAAGCCGACGACCCTTTCTTTCGCCTGCCTTTCTGATAGCCTTCGTGGAGCCTCTTCTGTCGCGTTGTGCAGGAAAGGGCAGGCCGGTTGTGGCCCGGCAGGAGTTGGGGAGATGATGTGAGGCTTAGGGGTGCCCTTTCTAGTCCATCTTAGCCCGACAAAGAGCAAAGGAAAATTTCCTTTAAGCGTTTGGCCAACGTAGTACTTAGGAGTTTCTGCTTGAGTGTTCACTCCCCTTTGCAGTCAACAGAAATAATTCGGTTCAGAAGACCGCTTTAAAGGTGTCTTGTTGGCATGTTATTTATTTTAGCGAAAGGACCACTCAGGAAGATTTTCAGGGCTATTCTCTGCTGTTCCACTAATAGAAATGGCTTTGAGTCTTGTTCCACTAACAGACCCACTATCAGAATTTTCTGATATATTCCCTTTCTCTATCTTATTGTAAAATAAGCTAGCTGTCCCATGGAAAGCAAACGTGCATTGAGACTTATTACAGATTGTGCTGGGAGGAGGGATGGAAATGATGTACGCGGTATATTTTATTTAACCCACAACTCCAAATACTGAACATTCTCAATTTTTCCCCCATTAGAGAAGAAGTTGCAACACGCCTCAATTTGAGTGAAGCCAGGGTGCAGGTCAGTAAATCTTTAAATTCACAGCAATTCACAGGGCAGCTATTCTGAAACAAGTCTAAGGTTTGGTCCTGGACCTTCTTAAACTGGTGTGTTTCTGTTCGAGCTTCCATGCTTAGCAAACAAGTTTTGAACATTCAGTACTTTGGGAGTGGAAAATGGTGGGACAACTAAGCTTGGTTATGGAACTGGCCAACTACCAGAATAGGTGAAATTATGTTGGCATTCAGACTCACCTGGGACGTATTCAAAATACTGCGCTAGAAAGCTAAGGTTTTCAGAAGGGTCAACTGTATGTAAAAAACTTAAACCTGGCCATAACTCTTGGCTAAATGAGGGAAGTTATCAAAATTTAGACATTGGGCAAGGGAGTAAATAAATCATTAGAAGAACGGAGTACATGAGGAACTAATGTATGTTTAAGCTGAGACTTGGTCAGGGCAGAGACAGCTTAAAATTTCAAGTCTCTGGTCCTTCTTTTTCAAGTGTTTTGTAAAGCAGTGTAGAGAGTGGCAGCCTTAAACTTTTATATTTTTTGGAAGGAAAGCTTTGATGTCAAACTGAAAACATAACTAAACTACACTGATGGCCTTAATGGGGAAAGGTTTGCAAACTCTGGAACATTGAAAAACAAATCCCCCCCCAAAAAGGAAAAGAGCAACCTGAATAAAGTCCCACTGATCTAAGAAGAATGAAAGGTTAGAAAAGAATCACATGCAAACATAGTTGTGAAAACGCCACAAACTCAACTTTGCAAAACTAGCACAGTCTATAAGTAAATATTCTCTGAAGGAATTTTCAACATCTAAGATTTTTTTTTTTCTTTTTGGTGGTATTAGTTTGAAAAGGTGCGTTTTCAGTAATATGACTGATTGTGTAGGGGCTCTCACTTTAGGCCAGATTTTTACCTGTCTTCCTTTCCTTTCCTTTCCTTTTCCTTCCTTTCCTTTACCTGTCTTCCTTCACTTATTCAGGCAGTGATTACTAATTTGTAAACCACAGGATCAAAAGTGATTATTTGAAGTCATAGAAAGCCATAGTAACATCAAAAATATATTTATCCCCCTATATATATATATATACACAAATAATACATAGTTATAAACTATATATTTAGGATATATTGAATATATATTTATAATATATAAAATATGTCTAACACATAATATGTATTTAATATACATATTTTACACTATATAAAATAGGTTTGATACATATTTATAATATATGTGTTTATGATAAAATATTTACTATATTCATAGTATGTAATGTATATATTTTATGCCTATATATAATGTATCATTTTATACATGTATTTTACTGCATAATAGTTCTGTCCTACATGCTTGAGTGCAGCCATGGGAACCTACTGTCCCTCAGTAGTTTGCAGGCAAGCAGCTCAATAAAGCATGCCACTGAGTATGGCATCAGGCTGGCCCTTCAGGTCAGACATGAACACAGATACAGAGGACTAGACCTGCAGTTTCTCAGGCAGGCAAGGTAAACTTAAAAAAAAAAGTTTGTTCCCCCCTCCCCCAGGTTTACATAGACCTCTCCATGGATTTCCGAAAGGAAAAATGAACCGGAAAATATAAATGAGGAAAAAGATAATGTTCTCATATATCTACACATTCAGTGGCATGAATCCCTCCTCCCCTCCCAGAAATTTAATAGACACTCCACCCCATTGTCTTTTGCAAATGTAGTAGACCTATTTTATGAAACCAGTATTGGAAATATGAACCTCAGATCCAGTCCATACCAAATTTGCCAGATGTGGGCTTTGGTTACATTTAGGGAAATTTGACCTTATGTACATTTTAATCCCCCCAAAATGAGTTCTGTTAGATTGGCCTTCGTGAGACCATATATTCATGTAACAGAAGGCTCTCAAATTCTAAAATAGGAAAAGGGAAAAGTGGCCTTTAGTGCTTAAAATGCCATTGCAGACTTCAAAAAGAATTAAATACAATGTAAACCCTATAAACAAATTATAAGGATGATGAAGTCTAATTGAAGTTTAATTGATGTCCTTATTTGTTTTTTAATAGGAGGCACTCATTTAGGAAGGTGCCATTTTTGTGATGTCTACCCCAACATTTCTGTTGAAGGACTTCCTAAAATGTGCAATTCAATCTTCCTGTGTTAGGAACGAGTGGCCAGAGGGAGGTCTCCTGGTTAATGAGTGGAACGGGTAGGCCAAGGGTGCTCCATCACAGCAGTTCCTGTCCATGATCCTGAAATTGTAGCTAGTGCTTAGTGAGCTGACCTGCCCTGAGCCCTGAAACATTCTGGAGATGATAACAGGCAAACTTGACTATGGTGACTGTGCTGTACCCAGTCTTGTCTCTGGGGAGAAGGATCTTGAGAGTTCAGTGAATTTGGATTCAGCAGGCTAAACTTCCCTCAACAATAGTTAGTTCCTCAACACTAAGGTTAAAATATCCTGAAAGTGCCCAAGGCCTTAGAACCACTCTGAGGTTCCAGCAAGACAAGCCACAAAATCCCTGGGACACTGTGCTCAAACCACCTCTGACATGCCTCTTGTTGAATTCTTACAGGATTTCAGGGATAGAATTATCCCTTAAATGTCAGTGAAGGAAACCTGTCTAGACATGCACCATGCTCCTAAGTGATCAGTTGCTACAGACTGGGTTTGGGCTTTTCAGATAGGAGGTGACTTCAGTGGGACCCACTTTTTAACCATGCTCAGTTTTCCTCACAACCAGGGTAACAGGGCAGAAGGTGGTAGAGGCAGCTGACAAAGCTGATGTTCCAACATCTCTTTCCCCGTAGAACAGGCCAGCAGCATTAACAATAGCAACAGGGTGCCATTGAGCCTTTAGAGCAGCTTCCTAGGCAGAATAAAAACCATGAATACTCAGATCAGGAGGAGAGAGACAAAGCCACATGCCATGGTCTGGAGTAGTCTTGACTTACTAAGGGCTGGCTTTAGGGAGATGTGCTGTTCAATCTCCTGAGAGATTTTAGCACTAGTAAAGTAGCTTGTCCTGCGATTTCAAATTTCAATGGCAGAGTTGCATGTATTTTTTTTTCTATTATGACATGAACTGTTCAATATAATAAATCAATTCCATTTTCCTTTCTGATTGAAGGTTTGGTTTCAGAACAGGAGGGCCAAGTGGAGAAGACACCAGAGAGCTATGATGTTCAGAAACATGGCCCCCTTTGGCGTTGGCCCCAACATGGGGATGCTCCCTATTTTAGAGCCTCCCTGGGGATGTGTCCCTCTGGTACGAAGGCCCGTCATGCTGCCTGCACCACAGCCGCTGATGCCTAGGTCACACATGATGCCTATGCCGCCCATAATGCCTGGGCCGCACATGATGGCTGTGCCACCCAGGCCACCCATGATGGCTATGCCACCTGGGCCACCTGTACCTCCTTTTAATCTGACCCCTGTACGCATGCCCTGGGCCCCTACCAATGATGATTACCAAGGTCCCGTTTTCTGAAGTCTGCTCATTCTACATGACAGTTTTTCCAAAGAGCTTTTTCATCAAGATAGCAATTGTGCATAGTATCACTTCCAGTGTAGTTTATCAGTAACCTGCTGTAAAAAAAAAAAAACGAAAAACAAAAACAAAAACAAAAAAAAAAGTTCCTGTTGGTTTTGTAAGGTGCATTGTGTTTTCAATAAAGATTTAACTTCTATGTTGGTTTTGGGTGTCATATGGGATGCATGGGGTATGGGTAGTGCTTGCTCATGGAATGACTTTCAAACAATGTGGGAAAGCACACATTTGATGTAGAAACAGTCCCTCGGTGACATCAATCACCCATATTCAACAGAGTTCCCTGGGTGCCCCTGGCAGATTTCCACTGAACACATTCTTCCACATACTTCCCCCCATCCTCGGCTCCACCCTGCTCCCTTGGGAACACATTATGTGCAAGATGGAAAAGGATAGTCTAGTGAGCGAACACTATTTCCACTATGTACTACTCATCCCAGATGTTTAATGGCCATAGATTTTGAGGGACTCTTCCTAAGAGGCTAGTCACAGGACTGCAAGGGAAGACAGCAGGTGAACACCCATCCAGTACTCATTGAGTTCTGCTCTGCTCTCTTATTTTGTGGAGAAACAAGGGGAGTAGACACAAAGAGACAACATGATGAGAAAGGGGACACATCTATTTTACACCCCCACTACTAGCCACAAAAAACGTAGCTTCCCTACCTCAGAAATTGACCTTCACCCCCACAAGTGTAGCTTGTCACCTCTACCCTCGGAAAGAGTCCTTTGAACACTGGTCTGGTTCAGAATATGCACCCTTGGAAAAGAAGCAACCTTTGTTTTATTCACACCGTCAGGTTCTGCCGAGAGAGAAGATGAGGGGAAAAAAATGGAATGATCAATCTCTAGCTTGTACAGTAATTTTGCAAAGTCATGGTCTGAGAATATTTAGGATGATGTCAGCAAAGGCCACAGACCAGAATTTCCTCTCTTGAGACATGGGTTAGGAAGCAAGGAGTATCAAAAACAAAGTTTATGCCCTTTAAAGCTCCTAATTCAAAGAGAGTATCTATTTTCTTGGGAAAGCACATGGTGGTGTTTTTTTCTTCACAACATTGTTGGGTATGTTTCCTTCACTCCTTCGAACATCAATAAAAGGGATGGATCTAATGTATGACTTTTATAGCTGGGGAAGCGGGCTTTATGGCTGCCCCCAGGGTCCAGCCCCCCCCCCCCCGGGAGTGAGTAGCAGCCATGCATCTGTGCATCACTATCACCATCCTGACTGGGTGATTTTGAAACCCAACCATTCATATTTTCCACTGTCAACTCTTCCTTTTCACTAAATACCAGGTTCCTCAGTGCTTTAAATCCACTTGGAACTTTACTACAGTCTACAGAAATAAAAGCGCCAGGACCAATCCAGCTTAACCACTCTGTAACTTAAAACATGTACCCAGCACACCCATCCTGCAGTTAACTCATATCCAAGCTGACACATAAAACTTTTCATGTCAGGCAGCCTGGAAGAAGGAAAAAAGTGAACATCTTTTCCCACAAATGGATAGGGTTTTATATAAAGTTGTGCCTACTTTCAGGTGCCAGATGATTTAAGGAAGGGTGATAAGATGGGGCATAGGAAATATGCAAGATGTTACTGTAGATACTAGATTCTTTTTGATGTAATTTTTAAAGGACTAGGTATAAAATAATCCCACAATCAGCATTCCTGTTAAAGTGAATTTCAAATATCCCTAAGGCATAAATCAGAAATGAACTCTAATACAGGTATTCCTCCCAAATTTCAAGTTAGCATTACTGGGCTGGGCACAGTGGCTAGTGCCTGTATGCTTCAGCCTATGAAGCGGACAGGGCTAGGGAACGCGGTTCGAGTCCCGCCTGGGGCCCGTAGCGAGACCTAGTTCCAAAAAATAGCTGGGCGTGGTGGCACGCACCTGTCATCCCAGCTACCTGGGAAGCTGAGTCTGGGGATTACTTGAGTCTGTGGTACCCCGGGCAATGAGAACCTGCGGTTCCACGGGCAAAAATAGCGAAACCTAGTCTCCAAAAAAAAAAAAAAGTTAGAGTTACATCACTTATTTTTAATCAAAGACCTACTTGAACACCTGTTGTTCCTCAGCAAAAGAAATTCATGTGGGACTGTTGCTGTAACAACAGATGAATGGCTGACGAGCCTCCTTTCAGAAAGCACCATGAATCTATATCATTCTTGTCTTTACGATGTGTTAGTATTAATTTAGGTTTCATGGACTCTTTGGTGTGAGTTGGTACATTGTTCAGGGGGCGGGAGTAATCTGGAAATGTTAACCTTATTTTTTCTAGTAAAAATAGCAATTTTTCATTGTCTGCAACCATTTCAACTTTTGAAAGGTTTCATAGAACATTCTACTTTCAGTTAACCTGTATAAGGAAATTATTTTTGATTGATTAAAAATCTTCAGAGTATCGGCAAACATGGTTACCCAAAATAATTGTTCTTGCAAATGACAATTTTGGTGAAACGTTGCAAATACAGTTTCAGGGGGAATATGGGAACTTCAGCACGGGGAGTATGGGAGCTTCAGCACCTTGCCTTACAGTAGTAAATCTGAATATGCAGTTTTAAAGTTGTTGTTTCATGTTGAGAAAAAAGTAGGACATGGAATGCTGGATGCAAAGATGAAGTGTTGGGGGGGGGCGATGAAAACTTTTTGGATGAACTACTGTGAGTCCCACAGTAAAAACAAGGAACAGAACCAGCCCCATCATTTCACGGTTTTTCCCAACAAAGTGATTTTCTTCTACTGGAGTATCTTCAACTTAGAGGAGGAGACCGCAGGATTCTATCTGAACTGGGGGCAGGGGAAGGTGGCATGGTCATCCAGTCTATTCTTGCTCTATTGGTGAGGACAGACCCAAGCAGGGAGTTGCCTCTGTGGGTATCATGCACAGCCCCTGCTTGAGATCACCTTTCCTCTGGTCCCAGAGTTTTCCAGCTTGAGCCAATATATACCAATCTAGATTCAGCAATCCACACCCAGCCTAGATTCAGCTCCCTCAGTGCTCATCACCTCCACTGCCCTGAACTCTTTCCTTCAAAGGGCAGCGAACCCAAGACTCCTTCCCAAGTCTTGGCACTGGGCTGTTTTATCTCTAGGAAAAGTAGGCAACTTCCCCTGACTGTGTGCAGGATCCTGGTGTCCACTCTTAAATGCTGAACAGCAGGGGCTTGAAAGTGTGATGCAGTTTGTCCCCTCCTTACAAAAGACCGAGTGTGCTTCCACTACAATAACCTTCATTCCCCCCCCCAATCCCCTTTCAAAGCTGTGTCTGCCAATTGGCAGCACAACACAGAAGCAACAGCCAGCTCTGGGCTTGTGTTGAATTAACTTTTTTTGTAAAGTAAGCTAATAGTTTGGAAACTGTCATTATGCAATTAGTATTCATTTTGAAATGTGGTGATTTATGTTCTGCCTCGCTCAATGTCACAGTCTTACTCCAACGTCATCACAACACTATGGGGTGGGGACACAAGGTGGTATACAATTTCACTTTCAAATGCACCCCAATGTTCTGTACCCCCACCCCATGCAAAGTATAGATCTTAAGGAGACTGTCTGGATTCCCAACATTTACATGCAAATATTTTTCGACTCTAGGAATACAAAAGACTCCTTCTGAAAGCACACTCTGTTATGCCTGACAAACAAGGGAACACAAGTGATTGAAGAAGCAAGACACAGGCAAGGGCAGCATAATTGGTACACCTGGACCCTTTGGATGCACGACTCCCAGACAAAACTGGAATCTCTCTGGGAACTATGAAGTTGGGACACAATTTTCTATTCTTGACCAAAAGAAATCTTAGTTTGGGGTTGGGGGTGGAGGGTGGGAAGCGGCAGGGTAGAGACCAAGGAATAGTCTCCGACCAGTTGCCCTGAGCAAGGGGACAGAGATGAAGTAAAAGATGTTTTAAAGTCAGAAGTGGAAAAGGAGTCTGTGGCAGCCCACAGGTGAAACAAATCCAGCCCACAGCTGCACCACAAACTGTCACCGGGGCGTAGGAAGCTGGATGGCAACTGGGTACTGGCAACTGGGTGTGGCACAAGGGGATGGTCCTGGCCAGTTGACCTTTCCAAAATAGAAGAAAGGAGAAAAAGAACTTATGTTAATATGCAGACTGGGCAGCCTTACTACAGGCATACCTCCATTTATTGTGCTTTGCTTTATTGAGCTTCCCAGATACTGCATTTTTTTCCCCGAATGAAAAGTTTCTGGTCACTGTATTGTGCAAGTCAAACAAACGAACCTTTTTCTCCACGGCCTGCACTCATTTTTATCTCTGTGTAGCATTTAATTAAGGCATGGTCATTTTTTTAGACATAATTTATGCTTCACAGATTTCAGTATAGTGTAAGCATAACTTTTATAAGCACTGGGAAATCAAAATAAAAGTGTGACTCTTCATTGTGGCGGTCTGTAGTCACCCCCTCATACTCCTAATCACAATACCTGCGAGGCACATCTGTAACTCTCCTTCCCCAGCACAAGGTAAAACAGTGGGTCTCTTCTCTCTCCTTTCCCCTCATCTCTTCGTTCCTTTAACTTAACTGATCACCTTCAGTGGTCTTACCAAGATTGAGACATTAATGAGGAAAGAAAGGACAGAGAGAGTGTTCTACTATGAGATTTCTCAGACCAACTTCCCCAGTTCCAGCATCTCAAAAAAATGCCCAATGTGGTCAGTTTCTTCCTTTTAACCAAGAGGACTTTTAAAGGATGTTCGTGAATTCCACAGGTCAACACACCCCATCAAAACATCAACTCCAACCGGGAGTGCAACAAAAATATCACAGGATCCTAAGTTGGTTCCTCCGGTGCTGATTTAACATAGAGGCTTAGACTTCACGCATCCCCATGACTAGATCTGTGCTATCAGATGCACATCTCCATAAGCTCAAACCTCCACTTCACATTTTTATTTGTCTTCCATCCACTCATTCAAAACAGAAAGTAAGGAGGCTGGTCACCAGCTGGGATTCCAGTGAGCAAGTAGGACATGAAAAGATGAAGAAATGTCTTCACAAGTCATGAGGTTGCTGCTCAAAAGAAGCAAAGGCACAACCAGACATAAGATGTGTTCACCTTCCTACTCCTTGTTGTATCCTCCCCCTTGAAACCATGGGGAGGCCTCAATCTACAGGCAAAATTCAAATGGTATTTCTAATAATTCTTTTTTTTATTGTAGTTTTATTTTGTTCTTTGGGTTACAACCACTCTGTTATATATTTTTCCCCCTCCCTCCTCCCTCCGGTGCTCCCTCCATTCTCTCACACCCCACTCTTTGTTATTAGCTGTGCTGAGTCCATTAGTCTCTTTCCCATGTTAGTGTCTTTTCTCTGGGTGAGGGACTGCGTTGTTGGGTCCCGGTG
>PVHY01030210.1:0-13588 GCA_004024945.1 Uropsilus gracilis
TCTCTGGCTTTATACACCTGAAATTAAACTCCTATTAAACCTTCCCTGGTGGCTCTGCATCCCTCTCTTCAGGTACCCAGAAGGAAACCTTTCAGTCATCCTCGATTCTTTCCACATTTGACCTATCATGTCTTCTCTACAAAATAAATCTGGAATCCAAGTACTTCTCTCTGTCTCCATGTGGCCACCATCAGTGGCCCCCTGAGGCTCAGGCTGCAGCCAGAGGCCAGCAACAAGATGGTGGAAGGCAGTGGTTCCCTACCAGACTGCCCCAGGACATGCAAGTCCCATGAGACCAGCTCCAGCACCCTGGCTCCCTCCAGCTGCAGGCCGTGGAGAGGCCTGTGGATCTGGTGTAGGTGCAGTGGAAAGAGGCAGGTGGGGGCTATGAGCTGATTGGTGCTACGGTCCAATCAGCCATAGGACTGAAGCTGGTCCAATCAGACTTGTTTGTGAAGAGGGGTGGGAGGGAGAGCTTTGTCAGAGTTTACAAGATGGGGGGGATGCCAGCTCCAGGCACTCTCCCACTAGAGCTGGCTGCCCACGCTCTCATGCTTGCTTGAACTGAATTGCCTTGGACTGGGCTTCCGCACTCCTGTACTTGTTTGGATTCGCGTGGGATGCTCTACACTGGACATCTGTTGCTCAGACTGGATGCTCTCAGGCATATCCAGCAGCCAACTTCCAAAGAAGAAAAGCCAGAGAGTTTTACTGAGGCCAGGGACCACTACTTACCTCTGGCCTGATATTTCAAAGAGCTGTGTGGGCCTGATGCAGGGTATGGCACAGTTGAAAACTGAATAGGTGCCAAAATACCTGAGGGGGGGGGTGATGGAGGGATCCTGAAAGACCCAAGAGAAGAAGAGAGAAGTGTGAAAGGGCGCATAAAAAGAGGAGAGTGAAAGGAGGAAAGGAAGGAGAGGAGAATGGCGGACTGAGATAACAGGCCTGGCGAGGGAAACCCCCTGGTAGAGTGAGCTGGAGGTGGCAAGGAGTAATGAAGGCCAGGAGAAGAGTAGCTGGTGTGGAGAGTGTGGCACCACAGCAAAGTGGCACAGTGAGCTGGTACCTGGAGATGGCCAGGGATTTGGAAAGCTGATTTGTGCATCAGCAATTGTGGAAGAAATCTGAAGAGCATTAGAGAAGAGGAACAGTTTGGAACACTGGAGAGAGAAGAAGCAAAGAGAATGAAACAGGGTAAAAAAGAAAAAGACTTTTTGACTTAAACTTAAAACACATCTGCCTGCTTCTCTCTAAGAAGCAGGCTACTAGCAGTTCTTCAGCATTTGCCTTTACCTTGAACTAGACACACCTACGTCTGCTTCTTTCCCTAGGAAGCAGGCTACAAACAGTTAATTAGCATTTTCACTGTTCACTTATTGATATGCAAAAGCCAGCCAGCTGCTTCTCAGCTCCCAACTCCAAAAACTGCAGAAGAAAAAAACTACAGTTTACACTTTAAACTAGTTGGTCTCAATTTACCCTCTTTTAAACCTTGTGGGTTCTTTCCACCATCCCCAGCCTTCTCAACCAAAATATCAAGTCAAAGCAAGACTACCAGTGCAGACTAATTTATTTCTAACAAAGTGATTTCCTAATTACTACAAAAGAAACATGTAAGTAAAACTCCAATTGCTTTAACATCGTCCAAAACGGCCGGGCACAGTGGCTCAGGCCTGTAAGCTTCAGCCTATGAAGTGGCGGGGGCTAGGGATCGCGGTTCGAGTTGCGCCTGAGGCCCATAGCGAGACCTAGTTCCAAAAAAACAGCTGGGCGTGGTGGTGCGCACCTATAATCCCAGCTACCTGGGAAGCTGAGGCTGGGGATTGCTTGAGTTGTGGTACCCTGGGCAACGAGAGCCTGCGGTTCCACAGGCAAAAATAGCAAGACCTAGCCTCAAAAAAAAAAAATAAAACATTGAAAACATTGTCCAAAACCTTTCCTAACATTGTCCAAAGTCCTTTCCCAGATGGTCTAAAAATCCTCAGTCTCTCAGTCCTGATCATCTCACCAATGTCCAGTCAGTCAGAGTTCATCTCCAGATGCTGAAAGACATCTTCCTTTGGTGTGCTCCTTTGGTGTGCTCCTTTGGCATGCTCCAGTTCCTCCATGCCATCTTCTCTTTGTCCTTCAGGTAGTAGAAGAAACTTCACTGTACTGGACCCAGCAAAGTTCACTGTCTTCTCAGGCCTCTTCCAGACACAAGTCAAACTCAGCAAAACAGACTCCAACACAGAGTTCAAATCTGCAAATTTCTTAACTGCCTTTAGAACACATGCGGCTAGCCTGGGTCAGCCAAGAGCTCCAAGCCCCAGGCCTTGGCCACATGGCCAAGCTCACATGTGGTGAAATGGCTGAAACCACCCTACAAAATGGCCGAAACCAAACCTGAAGCTCAATCTGAATTCCCATCTTCCTCCTTTTTCCTCTCTCTCTTTGTTTCAAACCTCTTTATATATCCTTTCTGTTTTCCTGCCTTCCAGGAACAGCTCCTGAATTATTACATTACAAAGAAAAAAACTGTTTTACACCTCCTTCCTCCCCCTTGTATCTTTCTGCAAGGAAATTCTAATTAAGGCCATTCTCACATTTTATCATATCTTCCTTGAATCTGCAATCTTAAACAGGAGACAATGACACTCGGTGGGGGGTAACCCACCCTATCAAGAAGACACCAGAAAGCCTGCACGGTGGCTCGTGCCTGTAAACTTCAGCCTTTGAAGCGGCTGGGGCTAGGGATCCTGGTTCAAGTCCTGCTCAGGGCAACACAGCAAGACCTAATCCCAAAAAATAGCTGGGCATGGTGGTGCATGCCTGTAATCCCAGCTACCTGGGAAGTTGAGGCTGGGGATTGCTTGAGTCCTTGGTACCCCGGGCAATGTGAGCCTGCGGTTCCCTGGGCAAATAGCGAGACCTAGTCTCAAAAAAAAAAAAAAGAAGAAGAAGAAGACACCAGAGAAAGATTAGAATTTGCAGAGTGCCTGCCTCAGGTTTGGAGGGGCAAAGGGGCACCATCTTGGACATGTCTCTTTGGGACTGAAAATGGTGACTGGGGTAAGATAACTGGCCACTTGTCTGTTTTGCTGAGTTTGACTTGTGTCTGGAAAAGGCCTGAGAAGACAGTGGCCAGTTATCTTACCCCAGACACTTAACATTTCACTTAAAATGAAAAGTTAAGGACTTTTCATTTTCCCTGTTAAATTGTTGTTTGTTTGTTTGTTTGTTTTTTGAGACTAGGTCTCACTATTTTTGCCATGGACCCGCAGGCTCCCATTGCCTGTGGCACCACGGACTCAAGCAATCCCAGCCTCAGCTTCCCAGGAAGCTGGGATTACAGGCATGCGCCACCACACCCAGCTATTTTTTTGGGGACTTGCTATGTTGTCCCGAGCAGGACTCAAACCGTGATCCCTAGCCTCAGCTGCTTCATAGACTGAAGCTTAAAGGCACGAGCCACCGTGCCTGGCTTTCCTGTTAAGTTTCCTTGTAAATAAGACCTTGTTGTTGAACTGCATTTGAGTGGCAACTGCTACGCACAGGTGAGGGAACCTGGAAGGCAGAAGCCACTTTTTAAGGTTTTTCCCCCCTGTGGCTTGTTGGTTGGTGGCTTCTGCTCCTTTTGACCTGATTTCAGACCAGCAACTCACAAAATGTAACTCTAGTGACTGGTAGTGGCAAGCACTGCAGGTTAATGCTGTTCAGCACTGTTGATGGGTGGTGCTGTTTCTGGGTCACCTCTGAGAGCTGCTGATCATCTGGCGGCTTCATTTCCCAGGCTGCTGCCTCCACTGTTGCCTGTTCCAGTGTCTGGTGCTGTCCATCCTGACGGGTGGACTACTGCTGTGTCTGCTGTAGTGTCATCTCAGTGGGCCTGCCTGTGAACACCTCCAGCTCTGGTCAGTTGGATCTTGGCCTGTGGTTTGCCAACCATGAGCTCTAAGCCCTTGTTGACAGGACCATGCCATCTTGGATGAGTGATTTTTTTTTTTTTTTTTTTTTTTTAGACTAGGTCTCGCTATTTTTGCCTGTGGAACTGCAGGCTCTCGTTGCCTGGGGTACCACAGACTCAAGCAATCCCCAGCCTCAGCTTCCCAGGTAGCTGGGATAACAGGCGTGTACCACCACGCACAGCTATTTTTCTTGGAACTAGGTCTCGCTACGGGTCCCAGGCGGGACTCAAACCACAACCCTTAGCCCCGGCCACTTCACTTCATAGGCTGAAGCTTACAGGCACGGGCCATCGTGCCTGGCTGGATGAGTGATTTTTGTTCATATTTTTGGACACTGGGCATTATCTGGGGTGATAGCCCAGCACTTGTGACCTTAAGGACTGTTCTCCTTGCTTGTTAAGTAAAGCCCATTGTTGTTGTTCCTGAGTTTGACTGATCCTGAAATTGTGAAAAACCACCTGTCCTCCATTGGCCATTGTCAACAGGAGACTATAGGACCCCTATAACCACTACCACCTGGTCTAAGCTACTAGCCTCTCGTGCCTGGGCTTCCTGTTTCCATACCAGACTAGTCCCAACAAGCAATAATACAGTTTTAGTGGAATTATTTGCTCAAATTTAAGACAGGTCACACCATAGCTCTGCTCAAGTCCTACATAACTCCCACTCACGCACAGTCAAAGTTCTCACCATGCCCTCCACATCCCGAGAGGTCTGAGTTCCCTCAACCTCTCTGCTTCATCTCTTCCTCTCATCCCTAAGTCACTCCACACTCATGAACTTGGCCTCATTCCAAATTTGTAGTTCTCTCTGGCTATAAGCCTCTTCTCTTTCTGCAAAGCTTGCTCCTCTCTCAAAATTTACCACTCAGAGTAACTCTCTGACCTTTAGTAAGTTTTCATGTCCTCTCACCTTATTCCCTTTCATTGCCTCATTTTTCTCCCCTTCCTATTTACACTAATGTTCACATTGTATCTAGTCCTTCATATGTGCTCTGTGTTAAGAATATCCTGCCTTAAATAGTCCTTGGCACAAGGTGGGGGAGGGGACTGAAAGCTCCATTGTTTGAATTTTCCCATTGTCAACTAAAACAATTGATACAGCAAATCTTATCTTTTGGGACCCTGGGTTAAGGTTTTAAATAGTTATATACACTTGATGCCATACCCTTTATTATGTACATTTTAATGTCTGCTTCCTAGCGCTACCTGATTTTCCTAATGTGATAACTGCCTATCTAAGAATACAAGTTAGAGCTAATTCATCTTACAGTAATGAGAGTGGCTCTTCAAGATGAGCTCAGAAGGATGTATGCCCATTCCAGAGGGCTTCACTGGGAACAGACTGCCCGAGTATTAGGGTAACTCAGCTTGGGGAGAGCAGGAACTGTGTCCAACTGTCTCAATTGTATTCCAGATGATATTGGATGGGAAAACAGACAAAATGGGGTGCTTACCGAAATCTACAAAGGGAAGCAGCTGACCCTTTAAGGCCAGCTACACACCAGTTTTTTTTCAGCCCTCACATGGAGTAGCAAGACCACATAAACCTTAAGAGGGAGGCAGAAACAAATTTACGTATTGAAAGACAACTCAGACAAGAGTTACTGAGGGATACAAGGGAACCCCTTTTGTAATCTTACCACACAGTCCAGTCTCTAGTCCCAAGACCACATGGCTGCGGCAGCCATGTGCGTCCACAAAATGGCAGCTGCCCCACCTTGAGTTGGATGAAGGAGTTAAGATGGCGCCACTGTTCCTTCTTTAAAGACACAGCTCCACTTGCTCCAAGCCAGAAGAAGCCAAGATGGCATCGTGGATCCTTTTCCGAAAGCAGGAGCTCACACAGCTCACAAGTTTCTCCAACATGCTTCCCCGGGCTCCTCACCAGCCCAGGCTAGAAATAAAAGCCCACAGCTTGGATTCCTTCCCTCTCCTGCTGCCCCACATGGCAGCGGCAGCTCTAAGGCCTCCAGCCTCACTGCTGCTCCTGTCTGCTCCTTCTCTATTCTCCTCTCTGCTCTTTCTCTATTCTCCTCTCTGTCCTCTTCCTTCTCTTTTCTACTGTTTGTCCTGTTTTGTCTCTTTCCCTGTCTTTATCTGTCCCCTCCCTGATCCTTTAATCCTCTTTTCTTATGAACAGGCTTAACTTCCCTTCTCCAAATCTCTGCACACCAATGCTAACAATAGCTATTTTAATGCAACACCAGTACTAGGGGTCACAGCCCCCCAACACAGGCACCTAAGTATTTTCTCCATGGATGAGTCAATGCACCCTCTAAGCAGCCTCTTTCATGTCTCCAGGTTGAGGGTGGGACCAGCCACAAGACACCCCCTCCTTTTGGCCCCTTGACACCAGTGAGAACATTCCCAGGAAGAGAAATACAAAATTTTAATTTAAAAAATATATAAATATATATATATATATATTTTTTTTTTGAGGTCTCGCTATTTTTGCCTGTGGAACCACAGGTTCACGTTGCCCGGGGTGTCACAGACTCAAGCAATCCCCAGCCTCAGCTTCCCAGGTAGCTGTTATTACAGGCATGTGCCACCATACCCAGCTATTTTTGGGGACTAGGTCTTGTTGTGTTGCCCCGGCAGGACTCGCACTGCGATCCCCAGACCCCGCTGAGATTCCATAAGCTGTCACTTACAAGCATGCACCACCATGCCCAGTGTTTAATAAAATATTTTAAGCTCCTTTTCAGATAACTAGAAAAAATAATTTCCCCCACCTACCATGTCATAATGGTAACTTCAAACACAACAAAAATATAATGGCCAGTTTTTTCTTTTCTTTTCTTTTTTTTTTTTTTTTTTTTTTTGAGACTAGGTCTCGTTATTTTTGCCCGTGGAGCCACAGGCTCTCATTGCCCGGGGTACCACAGACTCAAGCAATTCCCAGCCTCAGCTTCCCAGGTAGCTGGGATTACAGGCACGCACCACCATGCCCAGCTGTACAGTTTTATCTTTAAAGATAGCCTGTAGAAAAAAGTACATGTGTATTTGTGTATGTGTGCATATATGTGTACGTTATGTGTATATAAGTACATATTATATATATATATAGCATGTATGAATTAAATCTATGTGATCTGTGCATGCCTATATATGTATGTGTGTATGCTTCCTATGCATAACAATGGAAGTCAAAGCTGAAAAGAAGTTAGTATGAGGCCCGGCACAGTGACGAGGCCAAGGCTAGGAATTGCTTAGGTCTACAGGTTTGAAACTACCCCAGGCAACATAGCAAGACCTAGTCTCAAAAAATAGCTGGGCGTGGTGGTATACGCCTGTAATCCCAGCTACCTGGGAGGCAGAGCCTGGGGATCATTTGTGTCCATAGGATTGGGACTACCCAGGGCAACATAGCAAGACCTGCTCAAAAAAAAAAAAAAAAAAAAAAGTTAGTATGTTATCAGGAGAAGGGGCAGTCTTTTTCACTAAAAATCCTTTTGCCAGATTTTCCTAAACTAGAAAAAAATCTTTAACTCTTTATGTGCTACAAAATGGACAAAAGCCCTTCTCAATCCTTAAGTTTCCACACATAAGTTACACTTGTCATTCAGATACTTGCTGCTAGCCTGCCAGCCCTAGGGCCTCTCCCAAACTGAATTTAAAAAAACAAAACAAAACCTTAAACTAAGATTCTTTGCTGCCTACAGCCACCTTACTATGTAATTTCTTTTTTTCTTTTTGAGACTGGGTCTCGCTGTTTTTGTCCATGGAGCTACAGGCTCATGTTGCCCACGGTACACGGACTCAAGCAAAACCCAGCCTCAGCTTTCCAGGAAGCTGGGATTACAGGCACGTGCCACCATGCCCAGCTATTTTTCGGGTCTAGGTCTCGCTGTGTTGCCCCAAGTGGGACTCAAACCTCGATCCCTAGCCCCAGCCGCTTTATAGGCTGAAGCTTACAGGCACGAGCCACCGAGCCCAGCTTACTATATAATTTCTAAGCCAGACCAAACTCTGGCTTAGTAATAAATAGTGAGCAAACTATATGCCATTAAGCAAGAAAGTGATTACCTAAATATGTACAATAAGATAACCATGTAAAAAACCTGGTTACTCCAGGGCCAGGCACGGTGGCTCATGCCTGTAAGCTTCAGCCTATGAAGCGGCTGGGGCTAGGGATCACAGTTCGAGTGCCGGCTGGGGCCATAGCAAGACAGTCCCAAAAAAATAGCTGGGCGTTGTGGTGCACGCCTGTAATCCCAGCTACCTGGGAAGCTGAGGCTGGGGATTGCTTGAATCTGTGGTACCCCGGGCAACGAGAGCCTGCGGTTCCACAGGCAAAAATAGGGGGAGTCCTAGTCCAAAAAAAACCAAAAAACCAAAAACCTGGTTACTCCATTACATGTGCTACAAAATAAACATGAAAAACTCAGTTACCCCACCACAATGTCCAAAACTGTCTTTTTAGTCTCTGGTCACCTCACCCAATTAGAGTCCACAAGCACAAGTTCTATAGTGGCATCTTCTTTTTCCCCCTTTGGTGTCTGTTTTGGCTTTCCCCACACACGTGATTTAAGACATGGTCTTCTTTGGACATCCTTTCAACTTGAGGCAGTAGAAAAGCTCCAAGGTGAAACAGGAACCAGCAACAAGTCCATATTGTCAGGTCTCACTGATGGCCTTTCCAAAAACATCTGAATCAAACTAGATAAAACAAGCTTCAACATGGAATTCAAATCTCCAAACTCTTTAGACTCCTGCAGCACACATACCATCAGCTTATGCATGCTAAAGCCATGAGTTCACCAGCCCAGGCTGAAGGCCACGATCCTAAGCTGCCTTGGCATTATCACTGGAAGTTTATTCTCCTCCAAAAATGGCTGAATCCTTTCTTCTTTTAAGCCCTTTTTATATTTTTCCTTCTTATTTTCTCACTCTTCCGCTCTTTCTTAGAGGGAGTCTTGTCAATCATCTCATATCACAAAAGCCTTGTTTTCCTTCCTCCTCCCCTTCTATGCTTCTGAAAGAAAATTATATCCTAATCTTAAAATTTACAATTCTAAATTAACAGGGAAGTAACCCCTTTTTCCTAGCTATTATCAATTCATAGCATCAGCTATGTTAATGGAAGGTACCGCCAACAAGTAGATATGAAATAAACACAATGGAAAGGAGGATGGCCTAGTTTCTTTGCTTGTTTTGCCAAAAAAATACCTTTTCAAAGTGAATTTCATTTTCCCAGCTAACGACACTGTCCTCATAAAGGCAGAGGGAGTCATCTAGTCATTCTGCATTAGGTTTCATATACACCTTTCACCTTTTCATTCATTAATCTTACAATAAGTGAGTACCTATCAAATTCTATGCACCATGGTCTATGCATGATTTGAAAGTAAATGTTCTAGACAAAGTCCCTTTCGCAGAGAAGAGATGATAAACACACAAAATCTATAACTTCAGAGACAAGGGTTGTGAAGACATTTAAAGCAGAAAATACTAGTGGTTGGGAGGTGATGCTTGAAAAGAGCTCTGAGCAAAAATGTGAGGGAAAGATACTCAGGGAACTACAGAATGAAGAAACAGAAATGAACTTGTCAGAACAGCAAGAGGTGGAGGGGAGGAGAGCCTAGTGGTCAGAGGCAGAGGGCCTCAGGCTGAAGAAGAACTCAATTAAGATTCATTCCTGAGGACATCACTGTCTGAAATGAATTCCAGAAAGGTCATTAATTGCATTTTAAAAGCAGAGAACAATTCAAGGTATTAAAAGAAAATAAAACCTTCTCTGTTGAGGAAGGAAACACATATGCATGCCAAATGCAGTGGACCTTGGGTATATATTCACCAAATGTTTGGGGTCTTATTCCACCCCCATCATCACTCACACCCAGCAGCCAGAATGAAAAACATAATAGAAATTAACCACTGGGCTAATCTTCTCTAGTATCAAGTCTCTCAGCTGTCATTGCTGCCTCCCTCTTAAATGGCTGACATCATCGCTGATGCTCCCCCAAACAAGTGGCTCTTTCTCTGGTCCCAGATAATTAGCTTCCCCAGACACAATGGGTAGGCCTTAGCCCAAGCTTTTAGGGAAGACATTTAAAGCACAAGTGAATACTGAGTCTTGCTTGGGATGTGGGACAAATGTTCCGGAAATGAAAGATTTGTTTAATGTTTGTAATTATGCATATCCTGCAGTATCTGCATAATGGGTTCAATTCAGCTTTGGCCTTGCCACAGAATTCCCCTATCCATCAAGGAAGGTCAGCCCGTGTGTGAACAGGATATCAGGGTTGATAATAATTCATGCTGATATTAGGGATTTAATTTTAAATGTTGGGAATGAACTTTGTTCTTCAATAACTTATCTGCTTGTATTTATTAATATACTCTAAAACACACACACACACAAATAAAATGCACTTACATAAAATCAGCGTTTGCTCTGAAAGGACCTTTAAAAATACTTTAGTGGGTGGGTAAGCTTAGTGCTATGTTCTTCCTGGTGCACATTGGAATTGTAAAGCTGATAGGGTGTGCTACCCCCCCCCCCCCACTGTCTCCTGTTTAAGATTGGAGATTTCAAGGACAGATGTTAAAATGTGAGAATGACCTTAGCTGGAATTTCCCTTCAGGGAGATGCAGGGGGAGAAAGAAGTGAAATGATCAAGGTTTTCCCCACCTTTCCTGGAAGGAGGGTAATCAGGGTATATAAAGGGTATGCAAACAAAGAATTCAGAATTCCAATATGGAGATTGGATAGAGAGAGAGAGATTCAGTGGAGGAGAGATGGGAATCGGCCATCTTGTAAAGATGTGAGCCATGTGAGCTTGGCCATGTGGCCACCAGGGGCCTGCAACCCTTGGCTGGCCTGGGCTAGCAGCATGTGTGCTAACAGCAGTTAAGAAGTCTGCAGATTTGAACTCCGTGTTGGAGTTTGTTTTGCTGAGTTTGACTTGTGTCTGAAAGAGGCCGTGCAAAAGTTAGGCCTGAAAAGAAAGTGAATTTTGCTGGTTCGGCACCATGGAGTTTCTGCTGCCTGAAAGACAAGGAGAAGACAGCGTGGAAGACAAGGAGGAGCAAGCCAAAGGAGCAGCCAAAGGAACATGCCTTCAAGCGTCTGGAGATGAACTCTGACTGGATGTTGGTGAGATGATCAGGACTGAGAGACTGAGGATTTCTGGGCAATCTGGGAAAGGACTTTGGACAATGCTGAGAAAGGTTTTGGACAAGGTTAAAGTAATCGGAGTTTTCCTTACATGTTTCTTGTGTAGTTATTAGGATAATTAGAAAATCACTTTGTTAGAAATAAATTAGTCTGCACTGATAGTCTTGCATTGGTCTGATATTTTGATTGAGAAGGCTGGGGATGGTGGAAAGAACCCACAAGTGTTTAAATTGTGTTTCTAAGTTTTTCTTTTTAGATCTGAAAGAGGGAAAGCAGAGAGAAGCTGGTAGCTGATGTTTGCATATCAATAGTAGGCAGGTACAGTGTAAATGCTAATGGCCTGTTTTCAGTCTGCTTTGTACAAAGAAGCAGGCAGAGGTGCTCAAGGTTAAGTTAAAGGTGAAAGGTAATTGCAAAGGAACTGCTTGTAACCTGCTTCAGTGTGGTGGCCTCAAGGTAAAGGTAAATGGCCTGTTTGTAGCCTGCTTTGGAGAGGGAAGCAGGCCTGTATGTGTTTAAATTCAAGGTAAAAAGTCTTCTTTAAACACTGTTTCAAAGCCAGAGGAAGTGGCTTTGAAAATACCAAGCTGGGAAACCATTCTGTAACTAAGAAAACTCAGAAACATTATTACTGAAGGATCTAATGTGAAGAAACTCAACCTAGCTTTAGACTTATTGAAAAAAAAACAAACTTCTTTGGAAAATGAGAGGCTGGGCATGGTGGCGCATGCCTGTAGGTGGCAGCCTAAGAAGCCATGGCTGGGGCTAGGGATCACTGTTCAAATCCCGCAAGGGACATGTAGCTAGACCTAGTCCCCAAAAAATAGCTGGGTGTGGTGGCATGCACCTGTAATCCCAGCTATGTGGGAAGCTGAGGCTGGGGATTGCTTATCTGTGGTACCCCAGGCAACGTGAGCCTGTGGTTCCATGGGCAAAAATAGCGAGACTGAGTCTCAAAAAAAAAAATAGAAAATGATATGAGGGCTGAGTATGGTGGCACGTGCCTGTAAGCAACAGCTAATGGAGTTGCGGCAGGGTCTGGGGATCACGGTTCGAGTCCCACTCCAAGCAACACAGTGAGACCTAATCCCAAAAAATAGCTGGATGTGGTGGTGCATGCCTGTAATCCTAGCTACCTGGGAAGCTGAGGGTGGGGATTGCTTGAGTCCATGGTATCCCAGGCAACATGAGCCTGCAGTTCCACAGGCAAAAATAGCAAGACCTAGTCTCTGTCTCCAAAACAAAAAAAAAGAAAGAAAAGAA
Source organism: Uropsilus gracilis (assembly GCA_004024945.1). NCBI lineage: Eukaryota > Metazoa > Chordata > Mammalia > Eulipotyphla > Talpidae > Uropsilus > Uropsilus gracilis. The sequence goes on from PVHY01030210.1 coordinate 12,339, forward strand.
AATGATATTCAACTAAGATTTGAAAAAATGATTAGACACTTTGATCTGCTCATGATATAGCAGAATATGCATCTAGTACAGCAGACAAGTTTTCAGTTAAATTTCTTAACTTTTTTTTTTTTGAGACTAGGTCTTGAAATCAGGTGAAAAGAAAATAAAAAGGACTTTTTAACTTGAACTTGAAACACCTATGCCTGCTTCTCCCTAGGAAGCAGGCTCCAAGCAGTTCATTAGCATTTTCACTGTTCACCTACTATTGGTATGCAAAAATCAGCTACCAGCTTCTCTCAGCTCTCTTCCCCTCTTTCAGATCTAAAAAGAAAAACTTAGAAACACAGTTTAAACTTTAGACTAGTTTGTCTCAATTTACCCTCCTCTAAACTTCCCTGGGTTCTTTCCACCATCCCCAGCCTTTTCACAAAATCCCAAGTCAAAGCAAGACTATCAGAATGCAGACTAATTTATTTCTAACAAAGTGATTTCCTAATTACTACAAAAGGAAACATGTAAGTAAAACTCTAAATTACTTTAACATTGTCCAAAACCTTTCTCAACATTGTCCAAAGTCCTTTCCCCAAATTGTCCAAAAATCCTCAGTCTCTCAGTCCTGATCATCTCATCAACATCAGTCCATCAGAGTCCATCTCCAGATGCTTAACGACATCTTCCTTTGGCTGTTCCTTTGGTGTGCTCCTTCTCCTCCATGCCGTCTTCTCCTTGTCATCCTCCTCCAGGTAGTAAAAGAAACTCCATAGTACCGGAACCAGCAAAGTTCACTTTCTTTGCAGGCCTGACTTTTACAAGGCCTCTCCCAGACACAAGTCAAACTCAGCAAAACAAACTCTAACCCACAGTTCAAATCTCCAAACTCTGTACCTGCCTTCAACACACATGCTGCTAGCCTGGGCCAGCCAAAGGCTGCAGGCCCCAAGCCTTGGCCACATGGCCAAGCTCCCATGGCTCACATCTTCATCCTCCAGAGTCCCTGACCAAAATGCTCACCCCACAAATGGCAGATCTGAATCCCAAATCAGAATTTGAATCAAATCTTCCTCTCTTTCTTTGTTTCAAACCTCTTTATATATCCTTATTTCCCACCAAGAGAACTCCTGAGGTAGCAAGCCCTGTCAGGCCTGTATTTTAATTCAAATCCTGCCCAGTTCTTAGTAGCATTAACAATTCTAAAGCAAGAGACAATGGCATCCAGGAGGCCAAAGGCCCTGAGGCAGGCTCTGCCGGGTGTGAGGGGC
>PVHY01030211.1:0-13583 GCA_004024945.1 Uropsilus gracilis
TGATCAGGTGGGAGGTGCCCTGGCTCAGGTCCAGCCCCAACTGAGGTCTCACTGGAGATGGTGGAGGCAGGCCAGGCCCCGCTCTGAGATTTGGGGGCAGCCTGCCAAGGAGAGCTCCTGCAAGGTCTGGGCCAGTGGGTAGAGGCGGCTGAGACACCAGTCATCCACGTGGGGGCAGCGCTGCATCGACAGGGACTGGAGCGCCTTCAGGGCCACTGCAGGGGGAGAAGGAGATGGCAGGAGCGCCCTTGGGGAACCCACCATGAATGGGAACACAGCGCCTCCACCCCACCCCACTCACAGAGGTTGTCCAGGCCTTCATAGTTGATGGCACAATCGCTGGCATCGACAGCCTCTACAGGCACATCTTGGAAACTGAAGAACTCAAAAGAGAAGGGGCCTTGCCCCTGGCGTCTGATCCATTCCTTGCCCTGAAATCTGGAGAGAGGTGAGGAGAGGAAGCATGAGCCAGGTACCCTCCCTCCATTCTCATGCTGTGTCTGTTGCACAGACACCATGGCAGGCCCTGTACTAAGGGCTTTGTGTGTCTGGTCTCACTGGATGCTGTGGCAATGCCAGCAAAGATGAAATGCTCAGCCAAATTTACATACCTGGAATCTGAGAGTTGGAACCAAGAGAGAAGAGTTGTAATGAAAGAATCCTCACAGATGAGCTAAAGGTGGAACGTTTTCAGACACATGCACCATTTCTAAGGTGCTGGGAAAAGGGCTCAAACCAAGTAAAATATTAATGGAACAAAGATAAGGGGAAGTCTAACGAATGGTATTAAAAAAAAAAAGACAAAGGAAAAGAGAAGTAGAAAGGGGGAAGGAGGAAAGAAAATAAATACATTTATGCGCACATGCTCATGTGCTCTGCTTGACCAGGTGGAAATGTTTGGGCTGTGAAGTCCCAGGATATTTAGGGCAAATCGTGCTGGTTAGACGAGACCTGCACCTCTTTACAGATGACAAAACTAAAGTTCAGGAACAAGCCACAAGTTGTACAGTGAGTGGGGGGTGGACAGGGGACCCCAGGGAAGCCTGTCTGCTGGGTAGTCCCAGGCCCTCCTTTTCCCCACCCCCACCCATCCTGACACCTCTGCTGTCATACTTGACCGCTCCTCCCTGCTTCAGGATGAAATAAGCACCCGCGATGTCTGGGCCGTAGCGCTCCTTGATGTGGGCGGAGGCTCTGCAGAGAAACAATAGCTGAGGGTGAGGTCAGGGAGCATCAGCCCTCACATGGCCTCACAGCTGATGAGAGGGTCACAGTTCAAAGACTGATGGGAACAGAGACTGACAGGTATTCAGACAGATGGACTGAGTCATGCCATAGATATTTACTGTGACGAATGGGCAGTGACCAAGACTAACTGTCCCTGCCCTCACAAAACTGTTTTACGGGGGGACAGATAACAAACCAGGAAACAATGGCAAACTGCGGAGCATCAATTCCTGAAGAAAATAACATAGGGACTGTTAGCAGGAGAATGGTTTGTGTGGTTGCAGGATGCTAAGTTAGTGTGAGTATTAAAGAGTGTTTTTTGTAGGAGGTGACACTTAAACAGAAATCTGAGTGATGGAAGAAATGTGAAGGTCAGTAAGAGCATGCCAGGCCAAGGGGACAGCTAGTGCGCAGGCTTGGAGGCTCACAAGAGGATGGCTGAAGAACTGGCATCGAGACTGCCAACATTTAGCAGCAAGTTCTTGGGAGGTGTCTCAAAACTTAGCAGGGGGCAGGCCTGAGACCTACAAGCTTGACTTTTGTTCCAGTTGGAATCAGAAGCCATTGAGGGTTTTAGGCAAGTGGTAATTTGATCTGTTTTGCTTTCCTGAGCCCTGTGACTAATTTGCAGACTCTAAGAGCCTCCAGAGGGTAACAGGTGACATTAGGAAATTAGTGCAGTCATCTAACCATAACCTGAAGGGGCTCAGACCAGGCTACAAATAGTCAAGGAGGTGAGACCTGCTCTGATTTGGATTAGCATTCTAGGATTTTATGGGTGGCCTGGAGGTGTAGGGCAGAGAAGCAAAGAGAAGAATCAGGGATGGGTCCTTAGAATGTGATTTCAACAACAGGGTAGGCACTGGTGGTATTCACTGGTATGGGAAAGGTCTGGGGGTGAGATTTTCTTTTGGGGGGAAAGGGGGAGAAAATCAGGGGTTTGCTGTTAGTCATGTAAGGTTTGAGGTGTCAGATGGCCATGAGGAGATGGTAGGCAGAGGTTGCCTGTATGAGGTAGTCTTTGGGAAGGGTGTGGGCTGGAGATGAAGATGCAAGAGTCTGCAAGGTTGGTTCCAGAGCTGCAGGGCTGCCTGGGAGAAGCAAGGACAGAATCTGGTTTTTCACTGAGGAGGCCTGAGCAGCAGGGTCTGGCATGCCTGAGGTTCTCACCGATTCTTCTGGTGCACCTTTGACACCTGCTTTTGAAGCAGGTACTCCCTCAGAGCCTTCACGTCATAGAAACGGTCCATCAGAAATTGGAGCAGCATCCTCCCCTTCTTCTGACTGCCTTCGGGGTTGACTGTGCTGCTCAGGCCACGGATGCCCCCGGTACCTCTGTTCCATACTGGAGCCACCAGGTGCAGGGACTGGGGAAAAGAATGGTGGGATTGAGCCTGGAGCCTCCTGTGAGAGCTGGAGTGGGATTTGCCTATTCTTGCTCCACAAAACACCCCAAGTGCTTTTGAGCTCACTAAATTATCTGTTCCGAACACTCCAAATTCTGCCTCCAGGATTCCCCAAATCTCCCCAGATTTTTCACAATTCCTCCCTCTTTTTTTGGTTTCCTCAAATTCTCTGATTTTCTTTAGCTTCCAACCTCTTTAATCTTACCTAAATTCATTTCTTAATTTTACCCAATTCTCCCAAAAATATCTTCAAGAACAAAGCAAATTCATTTATTCGAACCACTACCCTTTATCTTTGTACTCCCAAATTCACCTCTTGTTCCCTGTCTTCCCCAGCATCTTTGGTTTCTACTCAAAATCCCTAGCTCAGTTTGCCTCACCGATATCCTTTGGTTCCCTAACCTTCGGCCTCAAATTCCATCCCCCCCCCACCGCCTTTTTTTTTTTTAAGGCTAGGTTTGTGTTGCCCAGGGTACCACGGACTCAAGTGATTCCCAGCCTCAGCCTCCCAAGCAGCTGGGATTACAGGCGTGCACCATCACGCTCAGCTATTTTTTGAGACTAGGTCTCGCTATGTTGCCCAGGCGGGTCTCGAACCCGCGGACTCAAGCGATTCCCAGTCTCAGCCTCCCGTCCTAGGCTAGGATTAAAGGCGCGCGCCACCGCGGCCGGCTTTCAAATTCCATTTTCAGTGCCCGTCCCTTCCACGTCCCCTTTCCTCACGGGGCCCACTCCCTCCAGCCCATCAACGCCTCGCAGTCGGGTGCCTTCCTCTGATTGGCCGGGTCCTCCACCGTCGGCTCGTACGCCCTGCTTCCCCATTGGTTTCTCTCTAAGTCTCCGCCCCCACATCCTTTGCAACGCTCCGCGGCTGAGACCCGCGCAGGTTCTTCCCGGATCCCAGCAGCTAGACGCCCGCGCCGTCAGCAGAAGGTCTGACGAGAGAGGCCTCCTATTCCCTCACGCTCCTTGCTTCCTGGGCGCTGACAGAGGCCCTGAAGGTAGAGGCAGCAGAGCGAACTTTAATTTGGGGACTTAACGAGCTTCAGTCACCTACCGCCTTGGGCGCCGCCATCTTGGTATGATTACGTAACCGGAAAGGGCCGGTCTTTAAAGGGCCCACCCGCAAGAGCTTGTTGACATACGTCTTGAGGTCGCATACCTCCGTATTCCAACCCATTTACTCTCCTCTTGTTTGGGCTCTGTTTCGACGTCCTCTCCTTCAACCTCTAGAGGGGACTCTGCAATCTTTCCTCGAGAGAGAATGGGTTCTCTTAAGAGTGCCTTCTTCCGTCCTATAGTCGCAGTACCCCTTCGCTTACGTTTCTCCTGCTCTCACACTCTACCACCTTATAATAGGGCGTCAGATGACCATTCTTTAAACCAGGATCTGGGAAGGGAAAAAAAATCAAGTGGGTGTGGATATTAGACTTCAAGGTAAGAGACTGAGATGAAATCAGAAGGCTAGTTTTGTGATGTATTTGCCATCTCAGTTTGGAATTCAAGACTAGAAATCAGCTTGAAGGTTCAACTGAAACCTTGTGAGTAAAATTATTCATTCAATACATAAATGTTTACCGAGTACCTCCACCTGGTAGGCACTGTACTGGGTGCTGCGGTTACCATGGTGACCAGGACACCAGCCCCTCTCAGGGAGTCAGTATCCTAGGCAGGGAGAAGATGGATCTGAAACAGAAGAATAAGCAAACCTGGCACGGTGGCGCGTGCCTGTAAGCTTCAGCCTATGAAGTGGCTGGGGCTAGGGATCGCGGTTTGAGTCCCACTCGGGGCAACACAGTGAGACCTAGTCCCAAAAAATAGCTGGGCATGTTGGTGTGCACCTGTAGTCCCAGCTACCTGGGGAGCTGGGGCTGGGGATCTCTTGAGCCCCTGGTATCCCAGGCAACATGAGCCTGTGTTTCCACAAGCAAAAATAGCAAGACCTAGTCTCAAAAAAAAAAAAAAAAAAAAAGCAACGTTATTTCAGACAGTGTTTGATAAGAGGCAAATAAAAACATAATATAATAGGGAGTGACTGGAACATAGCGCCACCAGTTAGGGAGTGACTGGAACATAGGGCCACCAGTAAAGCCCTCTCTGAAGAGGTGACATCTGTGTAGAATGAAGGTTAAGAAGGAAGCATCCCTTTGGGGTTCTGGGGGGAAATATTCTAGGCAGAAGTAAGAACCAATGCAAAGACCCAGAACTGGGAACCGGCTTGCAAAACAAGGGCCTGAGAGGTGGGTATGGGGCTGATTGTGCATGACTGATAGGATTTTATTCCATTCACAAGGGAATGTCACTGAATCTGACTCAAAATTTGTAAAGATCATCCCTGCCAGGTGGACAGCAGACCTAAGGGGGCAAGGGTGGAAGCAGGGAGGCTGCATAGAGACTAAAGATGAATGGGGACAGGAGAGGGACTGGGCAGTGGAAATGCTTAGATGATGAGTGCCTGAAAGATGGAGCCAACAGCTGGAGAAATGGACAAGGTAGGGATGTTTCTTATAGAGATGGGATGCTGTGGCAGGCTGAATGCAGTCCTGCCCTTAGCGAAGTTTCCATCAACTACAGAGTGTGCATATGACACCCTGAGCCTGGAGGAGTGGCAGATGGAGGCCCCACAGTGCATCACAGCTTTTCCCTGGCAGGACCCATGCTGATGATGATCATAGCTGCGGGCAGGTTGAGGGTCCAGAGAACTGGTTGCTCAGTTGTGGGGCCTGGACCCTGAAGCATCCTGACTGAAGGATCATACCTGACTCCCCAGGTACTCTGATCAGGAAGTGCTGGGATGGTAAGAGTAGAGAAGACGGGGATGTGCCAAGCCAGCAGTCAATTTTAGTATATGTGCTGCTGAAGTGAGCACAAGCCAGCAGTCAAGTCTAGAAGAAGGCAACACAGGAAACTAAGGAGGAGGAATAGAAGGGAGACAAGAGGGGCAGGAAGAGATGATGCTGTGAGCACCCTGAGGAGCCCAGCCTAAGAAGAGGTGTGGCAGAGGAGTCAGGGGCTGTGGGTAGACTCTTGTGAGCAAAGTTGAGATTAGACTTCAGAAGGAAAACATACGGGCTCGTCCATCCCTGAGACTGCTGATTCTCACAGAAAAATGGACTTTGGGATGGCATCCTGCCCCCTCCCTTCATTTCCCTTTACTCCTCCCACCCCCAGTGCCCTAGAGGTCCGGGTCACTCTGGACCTTGAACCTTCCTGCTCCTGACAGCCACTGCATTGACTATGGAGCTGTGGAAGCAGCTGAGGCAGGCAGGGCTGCTGCCCCCGGGGCTGGGTCCACCCCCCAAGGCCCTGATGGGAGCCCCTCCAGTCAAGGGTAACCAGACCATCATGTCCCTGGGAGCAGACACTGGAGGTGCCAGGGAGAGTCTGCTATGGATCTGGGAGGAGCTGGTGAGTAAGATGTTTGGAGAGTTAAGAGATGGAGGTAGGCATGTATGTATGGGGGGGCACGATGGGAGAAAAAAAGAGAGAATGGATGAATGAATGGGAATGAATGGACTGGAAAGAAAAAGGAGTATGCAAGATGGAAATGAAGAGAGAGCACTAGAGACATACTAAGAGAGACAGTGATAAGACCCAGAAACACACACCCCTAGCAAAGGTTTAGACAGAGGGATATTGAAAGAGAGAAGAGACGGAGTGGAGGTGCAAAGACAGTTGGGCTCCACGGTGTGCTGTATCCACTCTACCCCAGTGCTGGGGCCCAGGGCTGTTAATATATTTGTGAGGCGTGTTGAAGGCGATTGGTGGGAGCCCCTCCCAGGCTGGCATAGACTGGGCTTCTAGCACACAGGGCAGGTGGGAATTTACAGCCAAAGGGCAGAGTTGGGGGTGGTTAGTGGGTGGAAATTTACTAAGAGGGAACATCAGGAGTTGAGGGGAATTCCTGGTAAGCTAAGCTACCAGGGTTCATGATGGAGGCAGGTGAGGATGGTCAGACACTTCAGTGTGAGGGGTGGAAGGTGAGAAACCTACTTGGTGGTGTTTAACGAAACTGAGTTGACTTTCAAAGTCTAAGTGACTTTATTAAATGATTAATGAATCGGGTAGCATTCCTTCTGGTGAGTGGGAAAGTGGTGTGAAGAGCTGCACAAAGAAAAGAGGGCAGGGTGAAGGAAGAGAGGATAGCGCCAGCCTTAGGGGCTGAATCCCATGGGGTGCAGAAGGACTTAGTAGAGATTGTTCCTTTTTTCTCTGGGGAACGGAAGAGCTGGCCCCACTGGTATTGCCCAGGAAGCTCCACTCTCCTAGAAAGTCTGCCTCCCTCCGGGAAGTGCAGCTGCAGGACGCTTGACACCAGGTGGCTTAGATACTAACTGTCATTTCCTGAGCAGTTCCAAAAGCCATCACATAAGGGTACTGGGGTTCTTGTGAAGACTGGCTTTTCCCAGGAGGGACACTGATGGGCCCAGGAGAAGGTGCAGGTTTGGTCAAGCAAAGAACCTTTGTCAGGACTCGAGCCTGCTCCCACGCAGCTCTGGGGGACATGTTGACTGCTTGCCCTCTGCCTACGACTTCCCCTTCCCACCGGCAGGGCAACCTTCGCCGAGTGGATGTCCAGCTGCTGGGCCAGCTGTGCAGTCTGGGACTGGAGATGGGGGCGCTGCGGGAGGAAATGTTGGCTTTCCTGGAAGAGGAGGACGAGTACTACGAGAGCATGGAGGAAGAGGAGGATGCAGGCCTGAAGAAGGAGGTGGAAAGGCACTCGGAGGCCCCCTGCCCAGGGCCAGGCGGCCGGCTCCCAGACTTTGAGATAACCATCTAGGTCCAGGCCAGGGGGACTTGTTGAACGAGATGCAAATTACTTCGACACGGAAGCATTCTCCCGTCAAATCAACTTGCAGATGTTGATGCAGAATCAGCTCCCGGTCCTCCAGCAAGCATCTTCTGTGACATCTGCCATGAGAGGATGAGATCCAGGCATTGGCCTGTGGGTTGGGCGTGTTTGCGGAGGGTGGGGGAGAATGCAGAGAGAAGTGCATGTGCAGATGAGCTGTGGGTCCTGGCAAGTATGGTGGTGATGCTGGCAGATGAACCTTTAGATTAGGGCTGTCCAGGAGCGGAGACCCTGGCCCCCTGCCTTCCTGTAGCTGGTGAGCACTTGAAACGTGGCTAATGTGAATTGATAATGTTCAGTGTAAAATACCCAGAGGTTTCAAGGTTTCATGGGATGGAAATAGAAAACATTTCAACCCTGAAAAGTAATTGCAAGTTGAGATGTGATAACAAACACAAATAAATAAAAATTTGATGAAACTAATTTCATCTGTTTAAAATTTGTGCTGGTAAAATAGACATGACATAAAACATATCATGTGACTTTTTTTTTTTTTTTGAGGCTATGTCTTTCTATGTTGCGTGGGGAACCACAGACTCTCGTTGCCTGGGGTACCCCGGACTCAGGCGATCTCTAGCTTCAGCCTCCCAGGTAGCTGGGATTACAGGCACACACCACCACGCCCAGCTATTTTTTGAGACTAGGTCTCGTTATATTGCCCCGCAGACTCGTTATATTGAGCCGCAGACTCAAGCACTTCCCAGTCTCGGCCTCCTGTCCTAGGCTGGGATTAAAGCCACTGTGACTGGCTTATGTGACCACTTTTAAGTGCATCGTTCAGACACCTGAAAGGTGTTCCCACCTGGGTGTGTCCATTTGCATCCTCCATCTCCAGAACTCTTGTCTCTCCATCCTCCTCTCCCCCCAGCCCTTGGCAGCCAGCATTTCACACTCGGTCTCTGTGGAGTTCACTACTTTAACACACTTGTATAAGTGGGATAATATTGTATTTGTCCTTTTGAATCTGGCTTGTTCCACCTAGCATCATGTCTTCAAACTGCAGCTGTGTTGTAGCAGGTATCAGAATTTCCTTCCTATTTATTTTCTTTAGCGACTTGGTCTTGCTGTGTTGCCCAGGGTAGTCTCAAACCCACAAACTCAAGTGATCCCTAGCCTCAGTCTCCCAGGTAGCTGGGATTACAGGCATGTGCCACCACACCCAGCTAGAATTTCCTTCCTTTTCAAAGGTTGGATGCTATTCCAGCCTGTGTCCTGGCTATGTTTTGTTTCTCCATCATTCATCATGAACCCTTGGGCTGTCTCTGCCTTTCAGCTGTTGGGAATAGCACTCTGAACATGGGTATGGGCTCAGCTGCCCCCAAAATGTGCAGACAGGCTTTTCTCAAGATGTCCAGACTTGTTTCTTCCCCCCAACACATGTCGCCTTGGTGTATAGAAATACGGTCAGTGGAGGCCCAGTGGGTCTCAGGAGAAACTGATATGAAAACCTTAAAGCAAGCACATTGTCCAATTTAGGGTCATCTCCAGAAATAACCCTTTTTTTATTGGCGAAATTGATCTTAAGGCAGGGCAAACAAGGTAAGTTTTGTCATAAAATCATCCCCTCATTGTCATGAGAGACCCCTCCTTTCTCCTTAACACCCCACCAGCTGCTATTCTATTCCTAAACCCAAAACATAAATCCCTGATTTTTTTCCCATTTATTTTAGAAATTTCAACCTTGTAGGTTCTCCATATATTTGTAATTAAATTTGGGCTTTATCTGCCCGACACGGATTTGTTTACTTGTCCAGCCTGAGAAGAACACAACTTGGGGAAATGTTCACCTGTGCTCTTACATGGGGTGCAAACATCTCTTCAAGTCACTGTTATCACATGGCCCGGGGGCACTCAGGGCCCCCCAAGAATGCATGCTTCAAGGGGATTCTGCCACCCACTCCATGAAAACAAAGGTAAATTTTGTGTTCTAGACCTTTAATAGAATTAATATGTACAGAGATGGGAGAAAAGATGTTTTCAAAGTACAAATCAAGATAATGGTTACCACTGTCAGCCTCCCCATGTCACTCCCCCAAATGTCTGTACCTGTCTCTCCTCCACATGTCTCCTTTCCAGCAAGGCTGGCCTCAGAGCAAGAGGGTCCATTTTTAGCTCACCTGCCCTGCAGTTATACAGCTCCACCTGCCCTCAGCTCTACCTCTCTTTCCCAGTAGCTAATCCAAAGTGGGGCAGGGAACATGGTACCTCTGCTAACATCACACCCTGGGCATATACCCAGAATGGTATGATGTATGATGATTCTGTTTACTTTTTTTTTTTTGGAATATGTTCTCCATGCTGTTTTCTACAGAAGCTGTACCAACAGGTACAAAGCTGATTTCTTCACATCCTTGCCAGTAATTGTTACTTTTTATTTCCTTCTTGTGCTTTTTCCTCACTCTCACCTAATGGGAGGTGGGAGGGGGTTAGATGAGGTGGGGTGAGGTGGTAGCTCCCTTGGGTATCAGTTTGCATTGATGAATGATACTGAGCTCAGTCATCTCTGTCATCTCTGTCTTGTGATTTGCTTCACTATTTCTTTTATCTTTAAATATGACTGCTATAAAATTTAATACATGTAGCTCCACTGTGTTTATGTTGCACGCACAGCTCCATTTCTGACCTTTGTAAATGGAATGTGGGTGTGAGCCCATGAGCTGGTTGAGAGGGTAGGTAGACCATCCTGGAGCTATTGCCAGTGTGTCTCTAGCGCCACCTGCAGGACATATGCAGGATTCCATCCTCGCACCCCGGGGAAATGTAACCGCAGCCCGGCTCCACTCTTGGAGAAACGATGCCGGTCAGCAGGTGGAGGACGCCAGCAGTGAGCAGACATCTCTTCAGGGTCACAGTTGGACATTCCTTAAAACCCCAATTCTTCATCAAAGCGCTTTTTAGTGCCGCCAGGGCTTTCGGAGAGAAGCCAGTGCTGGCACGAGGGGGGCTGAACTTCTGCCCCTGAGGATTTCCTCCCTACAAGCAATCTGTTACTTTTGCCCAGTGGAGCCCTCCATGACTAGGAGTTTGGGGTTCATCTCCAGCCTGGTCTTCCTTTACCAACCTGAACCAGGTCTGCGGCTATTGGAAGTTCTGCCCTTGGGGGTTGGGGAGGAGAAAATACTGAAAGTTGGACGCCAAAGAAAGGGAGACACCCTTAGAGCAGGAAAATGAGCTTCATAAGACTGGACTTTGGACACCCCCACCACTGCCCCCACTTTCTGTTGAATGGATGCCCCATCTCACCCGCAGGGAGACGCCATGGGGAGCGACACAGTCCCCCCCCCCCCCCCCAGCCGACAGCCAGACCCTGAGGAACATAATACCCTGAGGAACATGGCTCCTTGTGAGGCAGAGCTGAGTGGCGCCTACTGACAGCAGATTCACAAGTAAACATGCCGTCGTTGTCCTAGAACAGCTGAGGCTGGAGTTTATGATGCAGCAGTAACCAGCATCTCGCTGTAGAGAGTGGGGTCCGCAGGCAGATGAACAGCATGGGCTGAGAGCTGGGGAGACACAGACCCTCGGTCCACCCTGCTCCCGCCAAGTCAGGATCCCCATCTGCCCAGGTCTGCAGCCCCTTCCTGTGCACAGGACAGGAGAGAGGGTTCCCCCTTCTCCGCCATCAGGGGCTCACCTGGCTGAGCACCCCGTTCCAGCGTGTCTAAGGCGTCACCTGGGCATTTGCCATCTTTATAAAGTTCCTCGGATGACACTGTACACAGAGGGGACATTCCTGTGACAAGCTCCTGATGTGGCCTCAGCTCCTGCTCTGAAAGGAAAGGTCAGAGGAGAGAGAGGTTGTGGGGGATGGTGCTGTGCTCCCCAACCTGGGACTGTGGGGAAACCTTGGACACAGATAGCCCAGACTTATGCGAACATGGGCACGTGTCTGGGGGTGTTTCTGTGTTGGTCATTAATTCACAGGTGCAGATGGCAGAGTCCACGGCAATTCCTGGGGAGCCAAGTGTGGAGAGAAAGGAAAAGGGAAGGGACAGCAAAGGCTGGAGTGAGAGGAGGGGAAAGGAAGGATCTAGGGAAGAGGACTCGCCCTGGGTCATGTGACCCTGCTCCTGCCCAGGAGGCTGAGCACAGAGGAGGAAGCACCTCAGCTCTGACACCCAGGAACAGCCCTGCGGGGAGCCTTTCCGCAGCCCCAGCTCTTCCCTCAGAGGCAGCACAGAGCAGGCAGCAGATGCCATGGAGGCCCCCTCCACCCGTGGACACAGAGGGCGAGTCCCCTGGCAGGGGCTCCTGCTGGCAGGTGAGAGAGGCCATTCCTGGGGGTGCGAGGGGGGAAGACAGAGACTGGCTGGGTCTCCTGGGAGGACAGGCCTGAGAGGGGACAGAGGACTTCTGGCGGGGTCAGAGTGAGAGGACACGGACAGATCATAGACTGGCAGGACTGGGGCGCAGCAGTGGGCAGCCTCCTGGTCTGGGTGTGGCGAGGGCCTGAGACCCCAGCTTTGTTCTAAGATACTGATCACTGAGAAATTATTTTTCAGCACTGGCGTCCTTAGTAACAAGAGGTCACATCATGAAAGATTCAGAGAGCTCTTTATTTTTTATTTTTATTTTTATTTTGTTTGAGACTAGGTCTCGCATTTTTGCCCGTGGAACCACAGGCTCTCGTTGCCCAGGGTACCACAGACTCAAGCCATCCCCAGCCTCAGCTTCCCGGGTAGCTGGGATTACAGGCGCGCGCCACCACGCCCAGCTATTTTTTTGGAACTAGGTCTCGCTACGGGCCCCAGGCGGGATTCGAACCGCGATCCCTAGCCCCGGCCGCTTCATAGGCTGAAGCTTACAGGCACGCGCCACCGTGCCCGGCCCACAGAGAGGTCTTTAAACCCTTAGTCACTGCCCTCGGGAGCTGGCAGCTATCCCCCAGGACACCAGGCCTAGGGACACTCACTCGTTCACCCACAGGGATTGGCAGCCTGACCCACAGCTGGGAGGACAGCAAGTTCAGACGAGCCCAGCCCCTCAGGGAGCTCAGAGTCCGTGGGGAGGAGACAAACAACAACTGGAATGCGCTGTCAGGGGCTGACAAGTGTCAGGAAGGGGACAGAGCAGGAAAAGGTCACAGAGTGAGGACAGAGGGCACAGAGCAGGGGTCAGGGAGGCATCTACCAGGGACACCCTGAGGGCGAGCAGGGAGCTGAGGGCAGGGAGGGGTGAGGATTCACAGGGAAGAACAAGCTCAGGCGACTGGAGTGATGGAGGCCATGGTGTTGACCGTGCACCTGCGGGTCACATACACAAACCAAGTCTGAGGGACTCTGGACCTGCTCCATCTCCAGGCCTCCCCTTTCCAGGCTAATCCTCTGGTCCAGTGTTGATCAGCCTCTCTCACTTCCCTCCTAGTCTCACTCTCAACCTTCTGGATCCCACCCGTCACCGCGGCGAAGCCCACTGTTGAGTCAGAGCCTCTCTACGTTGCTGAAGGGCAGGATGTGCTGCTGCTCGTGCACAATCTGCAGGTGTATATTGGAGTCTTTTCCTGGTACAAAGGGGGAGAGGCGAACTCCTCGCAGCGTATTATATCATACAGAGTAGACACTGAAGACACTATCATAGGGCCTGCACACAGCGGTCGAGAGACCTTGTACCGCAATATATCCCTTCGGATCCAGAACGTCACCCAGAATGACACTGGACTCTACACCCTAGAATACTCACCTAATGGTACTGTTAAGGACTACGTAACTGGACAGCTCCGTGTGTACCGTGAGTGATTCCTCTCTGACTCTGGGGATTGGGGGGTAAATTCTGCCTCACAGACGTCAAACTGACAGGCCGGGTTGTACCTCCATCCCCCGCAATTATGTGTCATGTGGGGCTGAGCATTTGGTCCAGGAGACACAGAGCAGAGAAGGCTTATTAAGACTGAAGTCCAGGGGTGGCAGGGGGAGATGGGAGGGAGGGAAGGTGGTGGGTGATCCATGGGGAATACAAAGATGTGAAACATATATTAAAAATAAACAAAAAGACTGAAGTCCCAGCCGGGTGTGGTGGTGCATGCCTGTAACCCAAGCACTGGGAGGCAAGAGGCCAGGGATCGCTTGAGTTCGCAGGTTTGAGGTACCTCAGGTAAA
>PVHY01030212.1:0-13605 GCA_004024945.1 Uropsilus gracilis
CAGGCAAAAATAGCGAGACCCAATCTCAAAAAAAAAAAAAAAAAAGTAAGAAACAATGTAAGAAAAAATATATATATGATCAATTTAAAAAGATAATAAAATAAAATGATAGAAAATCTGAACAGATGTTTTTGCAGAGAATACATAAAGATGGTCAATAAGTATGTGAAAAGTTGCTCAAGATCACTAATCTTTTTTTTTTTTTTTCCTTTTTTTGGAGATTAGGTCTCACTATTTTTTTTACCTGTGGAACCGCAGGCTCATGTTGCCCGGGGTACCACAGACTCAAGCAATCCCCAGTCTCAGCTTCCCAGGTAGCTGGGATTACAGGCAAGTGACACCACACCCAGCTATTTTTTTGGAACTAGGTCTTGCTACATGCCCCCAGCGGGACTCCAACTGCGATCCCTAACTCCGGCTGCAACTTCCTAGGCTGCCGCTTACAGGCATGCACCACCATGCCTGGCCAAGATCACTAATCTTAAGGGAAATACAAATCAAATCACAATGAGAGATATAATTGCACATGTGTTGGAATATCTCATCAAAAAAAAAAAAGAAAGAAATAAAAATGTTGGAAAGGATGTGAGGAAAAGGAAACCCTTGTGTTCTGTGGGTGGGGATGTAACTTTGTGCAGCCTCTACGGAAAACAGTTTAGAGGTTCCTCAAAAAATTAAAAATAGAACTAACACATGATCCAGCAATTCCACTTCTTGATATTTATCCAAAGGAAATGAAATCATTATCTGGGGGAAAAAAAAACCAAACCCACACCCCTTAGTTCACTGCAGCATTATTTGCAATAACCAAGATGTGGAAATAATCCAAGTGCCCCCTGATGGATGAAGGGAAAAAGAAGACGGGGTTTATGTATGTACAATGGAATACTATTCAGCTATAGAAATGAAGGAAATCTTGTCATTTGTGACAATATGGATGGCTCTTGAAGGTTTTATGCCAAGTGAAATAAGTCAGAAAAAGACAGCTATCATAAGATCTCTCATATGTGGAATCTGAAAAAAACAAAGACAAATTCATCTGTATAGAAAAAAGATTAGTAGTTGCCAGAAGCAGGGTTTGGGGCATAGTGAAAATTGGTCAAAGGGATCCAAAGGCACAGATTTCCACTCATAAACCAAGTATGTCCTGAGGTTGCAATGTGTAGCATAGTGATTATAGCAACACCACTGTATTTAATGAATATTAGAAAGTTGCTAAGAGGCTAAGAGCGAATCTTTTTTTTTTGAGGCTAGGTCTTGCTGTGTTGCCTGGGGAACCCCTACAGATTCTCGTTGTCCGGGGTACCCTGGACTCAAGAGATCCCCAGCCTCAGCTTCCCAGTAGCTGGGATTCCAGGCATGCGCCATCACGCCCAGCTATTTTTTGAGACTAGGTCTTGCTATGTTGCCCCAGGTGGGTCTTGAACCTGCAGACTCAAGCAATTCCCAGTCTCAACCTCCCATCCTAAACTGGGATTAAAGCTGTGTGCCATCCCTGCTGACTTAAGAGTAGATCGTAAAGGTCTCAAAGAAAAATACATATGTTAGGTATGCATGGTGAGGGAGGTTACTAGAGGCATTGTTGTGATGATTTGCAAAATATGCTTATACTGGATAATTAATCCGTACACCTGAAACTAATATAGTGTCATATGTCAATTATCTCTCAATTTAAAAAGACAGAATGAATATACAAACTGTGGTATTTTGAAACAAACTGTTTAGTAAAAAAGAAACAGTTATGTAACAATATAAATAAAATCTTAAAAACAGTATGTTGAATGTTAAAAAGTGCCCACCAAAACACTATTAGCCAGATGTGGTGGTGCACCTGTAATCCCAGTAAACTGGGAGGCTGAGGCTGGGGCTCACTTGGAGTCCACGGGTTCGAGACAGCCCTGGGCAACATAACGAGACCTAGTCCTTTAAAAATAAAAACAAAACAAAATAAACAAAAAGCAGCCAGGCACAGTGGCACGTGTCTGTAAGCGATAGCTTATGGAGTCACGGCGGGGTCTGGGAATCACAATTCATGTCCCGCCCGGGGCAACACAGCAAGACCTAGTCCCAAAAAATAGCTGGGCATGGTGGCACGCGCCTATAATTCTAGGAAGCTGGGCTGGGGATTGCTTGAGTCCATGGTACCACCGGCAACGTGAGCCTGTGGTTCCATGGGCTACTGCTACATAGAGGATTCAGGAGGTAAAGGACCTCCTGGAGATCCCGTTTCTGTGCAGAATATGATGCACAGATAGGAACAACAGCACATGAGAAGCTGGATGGATAAGCATATAGGACACGGCAGGAATTAGACATAATTACCACATTTACATCTGCTTATAAGGTTCACACACTGTCACTTCTATAGATGCTTCTTTCACATTTGACACAGCTACAAACAACTGAGTGAAGGGGAAACTAGTCTATGTGACTAAATCTTTTTCTGTTTTTGTCTATTGAATTTAGTTTACCTTTCCTAAAATTGAAACTGAAAAAATAAAGCAATCTACTGACAGAAGTCATGTTTCTCTTCCTTGCTCTGCCTTTTGAGTTATCCAAAATCGCTTTGAAGAAGCAATTTGCTTTTAATAAAACGTGATGCCTGACTAAAAATTACCAATTTAAAGTTTAAATTTATAATTAATTCTACCCTCTTGCAATGAAGTTGAATTTAAAAAAGAACAAAAATAGAAAGACTTACACAAAAGAATCCAATTCCATTTAGGTCAAGTTCTAGAGCAGCAAAACTTATATAGGGTGAAAAAATTAGAAAAGCAGTTGCTTTCAGGAAGGTGGGCATTCAGACTGACTGAGAATTTTCTACAATGAAGGTATTATTCAGTATGACTGGAGACTGAGTTAGAGACCTATGCATTTATGAAATCCCTTTGGGTGGAACACTTAAGATTTATTTGTTTAACTACTTATAAATTTTACCTTAAAAAATCATAAACAACTATTGATTCTAGTTATCAATATGCTAATTGGAGAGCTTAGAGTGGAAGTATATTGATGCCTGCAGCTTACTCTGAAATGTATCAGTAAATAAACTCAATTGATATATGACTTGATTTATGTCTAGATGGATAAGTGATAATGAACAATGTGCATTAGAGAATATTGTAGGTGTATACATGTTCACTGTATGGTCATTTCATGTTTTATGTTTGGGTCAAAATCTTGGTCTCCTAATTCCCATTTGGTTGTTCTTTCCACTCTACCTCGCTGCCTCTTCTAGTCACCTCCTTATCAAGCTTTAAGTGCTTAATCTTCAGACATCAGAAGTTCATGTTGAAAGGTCAGCCAGACTAACGATTAAAAAATGAAGGAGACATGACATTTTTGTCAGAAAAAATCCTCCATAAAGTCAAGGGCATTCGTAACTAAGCACATCAGTTCCCCCACTAAAGAAAAGCCCAGGAATGAACCCAAAATCTACCTAGAAAATCTCATCGGGGGGGGGGGGTCCATCTGACCTGGGAGTACAAGGGCAGGTACAAAGGCATGGTGGTGTCACATAGCTGACATAATTCCAAACTATGTTAAAGACACAGTGGACCAAGATAAGTCTCTATTAGGTTTTCTGTTTGTATGACTCCTGCCTCCCCTGAGCCTCCTATCTAATTTCTTTAATAGTTTCATCAACTTCATTCTTGAGTCATACTGACTTAACAAACAAGACGAGGTTCCCAACAAGAAAGGTGCAAGAGCACAACTAGTTCACCTGCCCAGGAGCCAAATGGTTTGGCAATTCCACTCGCTAAGCAACACACTGAGAGGATGACTAAGAGGAAAACACAGGAGCATTGCTGTGTAGTGAACAGGACAGCAGCAGAGTGAGCTGTCCACAGAGAGATTCTGAGTAACCCTGGATTACTCCTGCCCACGCAGTAGACAAACCTGTTTGACCCGCATGACACAATAACAGAGGTATCTCTGGGCTGCACAGGGGAGCTTCTGCAGGGGTGAAAATGGTGCACTACAAATAGCTACCAATATTGATTCAGGCTTTCCTATGGCTGAATCCAAAAACCAAGGGCAGCCAGTCTTGACTTGTTTGTAGCCACAGAAGGATAGTCAGGCCCACTGGCCTAAGATGATACAAGGGTGGATTTGGAAGCTTAGGCTGCACAGAGATTTTTTTTTTTTTTGAGACTAGGTCTCTCTATTTTTGCCCATGGAACCCCAGGCTCACATTTCCCCAGGGTACCATGGACTCAAGTAATCCCCAGGCTCAGCTTCCCAGGTAGCTGGGATTACAGGCACGCGCCACCACGCCCAGCTATTTTTTGGAACTAGGTCTCGCTGTGTTGCCCCAAGCGGGACTTGAACCGCGATCCCTAGCCCCAGCCACTTCATAGGCTGAAGCTTACAGGCACGAGCCACCATGCTCGGCAGACTGCACAGAGATAACCAGGCAATGTACAGGGATATCAAACACCTCTTTAGTCCTAAATTAATTATATTTTAATTCAAATTTATAAAAGACTTCAGTTTGTCTTTTTAAAAATACTTTGTTATAAAAAGATACGCTCATAAATAATTGGAAAACTAAATAATTGGGGCCGAGCATGGTGGTGCATGCCTGTAAGCAGCAGACTAGGAAGCTGCAGCCGGGGCCAGGGATCGCAATTTGAGTCCCACGGGGGACATGTAGTGAGACCTAGTTCCAAAAAAATATAGCTGGGCATGGAGGCGCGTTCCTTTAATCCCAGCTACCTGGGAAGCTAAGGCTGGGGATTGCTTGAGTCTGTAGTACCCTGGGCAACATGAGCCTGCAGTTCCACAGGCAAAAATAGTGAGACCTAGTCTCAAGAAAAAAAAAAAGGTAAAAAAATTGGGAAAACAGAGGTATCCTTTTACTTATTTAAACTTACAGATGCTGTGTTCCGGCTGTAAAAATTATCTGTGCTCACTGTGAATGACTTAGGAAATAGGGATGTACAAAGAAGATCATTTTCAGTGGTGATTATGCTCATCAGGACTATTCATTGCAGCATTTCTTTACATTTTACATCTTGTTCTTCAATGTTTAAAATACGCCTCTTTTCAAGAAAAAGGTCTGTTGTTTTGTTTTTAAGAGGTATGGTATACATCAAATAAATGACTGGTTAAATAATATTTAAAGTACTAGTATTGTTTGTTCTGGTTTTAACAGTAACTTCCAAGTTCCATCTTCTTAATCAAAGAGGATCTCCTCTGTCCTCTCCCAGTCAGACTCTGTAGTGAGGTCACAGAGGTGTCCCCAGTGTGCTGTAAACTCAGCTTAATTGGTATACCTGAGGGGCGGGTCCAGAGCCGGCTGCCTCTTGTTGCCTGGGTTGTCCGTGAGGACATGGGCCAGTGATTGCAACTCTCCTCCTCATTTCCCTCTGGCCCAAGTGTGGAAAAACACCAACTCTCCTTTTCTTTCCCTAACACTGTCAGAGACTAGTGGGAATTTACCAAAGGAATTTTTCTAAAATTAAGGGAAGCAAACAAGGAAACTCAAAAGTAAGAGAGTTAACAGTCAGCCAACCGGTTTCTAAGCTCACAATAGCTAACTCACTTACCATGCCATTTCCTGTTTTGAAGGGCTGGCGGGAGACCTGGCTTGAGACTTGCTGGCTGCTGCCCCTCACAGAGGCGGGATTGGGGTGGGTCCAATCTCCTACTGGTTTCTAAGGAAATTGCCAGAAACCAGAGGGGCTGATGGCCTGTCCCTTTCACCTTCTTAGGCAGGTAATATCCCCTTCCACCTCCCACCTCCCACCTCCAGAGCTAAGGAATATTTTGTGTGCATGATATCTTCCTTGAAGATAATGTCCAGGTCCCAGTTCTGGGTTCCATGTCATGAAAGGACCTTAAAGTCCTCCTCTGGCTTTTTAATTCTTCTAAGCTGTGTGCTCAAGCCCTCTCATTCTCTCTTACTCAAAACTTACTGAGATATTATTACTGTACAACTCACCTATTTAAAATAAACATTTCCACTGTTTTTAGTAAATCCACAGGTTTAGTAAATCGAAACCTGTGCACCCACTACCGTAATTAATTTTCCCCACCCTTAAGAGAAAACCTCACCTGTTAGCATCCTTGGGTCATTCATCGGCAGACCACCCCTTGCCTCTTCCCCCTTATCTGCTTAAGCTTTTAAATACTCTGTCCCTACTATAAAAGTTGTTCATGCTCACTGCAAATGACTTGGAAAATAAAGAAGTATAAAGAAGTTCAGCAGTCACCTTCCTATCTCTATAGATTTGCCCATTCTGCTGGCTGGCACTTGAAAAAACTATACACACTCCTTGAGACTCAATTTCATCCTCTGTAAACTGGAACTAAGAATCCCTACTACACAGGCGGTGCTTGGAGACATTACAAATATTAGCTCTCTCCTCTTACGATGCTGAGAAATTTATGTATAAATAAATTAAAAAAAAATAAATTGCATCAATGTTAAAAAAAAGATACTGAGGTTTTTTTTCGTTTTACTTTCTGTTGTTTGTTTTTGTGACACTGACAGAGAGTTCCTGATCACCCCGTAACTTTTTAAAAATAGGGTCAAAGTCACTGAGCTGAGAACAGTACATTTTTCTCCTTCTGGACCTGTATGAGCAAGTGCCCACCACTTACTCATAATAGTAATACTTACAACTATCATTTACTGACCGCTCACCCTTGCTAAGGATTATTCCAAGTGTTTAACATGCAGGGACCCATGACATCCTCACAAAACCTTATGAGATAGCAATACTGTTCTCCCTGTCTATAGGGATAAGTGGGGTTAAGTGAGTTGACCCAATTACACTGCAAAGTAGGTAAGTGATGGGGGACAAGGTGTGCCAGGTAGGCTGGATTGGGGTGTCCCAGTGCCCTTCCTGTACAAATCATGCTGTTCCTGCCACTTGTCAGAAGCCACAGGAGAGACTGACTGAAGACTTGCTATGGCTCAAAGAATGTGTCCTAGTCACAGTTGTACTCTAATAAATATCTATTCCACAGCAACAGAATCTAGATCACCCAGAAAACATCTACATGCTATGGTGTAGGAGTATCCGTTAGAGAACTCAGATGGAAGTCTGTGAACTCAAATGAAGACATAGAAGGGTATTAGTTTCTGTATCAGATCACTGAGCCTGAACCACAGGATGGGAAGACCCTGTATTTCCAAACAGCATGCAAATGCTGAACTAGTATAAACTCGGACCTAGTGAGATACCTGGTGATCTTACCAGACCCGTTGCTTTGAACTGCCTCATCCTCTCCACTGGTCTTAGGACTGACAACCCTTTATAATTCATTTGAATTATGCATATCTTCTCCTGGTTTCCAAGTTGTCTGAGAACGGTGTCCATCCCATAGCTGATATACTACTGTGCATCTTAAAATGAAAATATTTAACACCTAAGTTAATACTAGTTCATCGTAGGCACCTCTGTGTTTCTTGAGGAGAATCATCTTGAACTGAACTGGATCAAATTGCTCTAGGCTCTAGAGGTCTAGCACTTATTGAAGGATAGCCCCAAATTCTTGGCAATAATTTCAGCTCTGCTCTAATTCTGGCCGAGGCAAATTCTAAAAGTCCACCACCATCCTTCCTCTAATGCTTGGTGACGGTTCTCTGGGGACCAGAAAATTGGCTTCAGTCTGTGGTTTTGAGTCCCCTAGGAACACAAAATCAGTTGAAGTGAAACCTACGCTTCCCCACGTGAATCAGGCCTTGGTAAGAATAGGGGGTAAAGCAGAAAGAAATAAGGGAGAGTTTTTGTGAATTGTAAGAAAGAGGCATCTCTTTCTTCCCTATGCCCACTTCCTAATGCCACTTTTTTTTTTTTTGAGACTATGTCTAGCCATATTGCCTGGGGTAGTCTTGAACCCGCGAACTCAAGCGATCCCTGGCCTCTTGCCTCCCAGCGCTTGGATTACAGGTGCGTGCCACCACGCCCAGCATGCCACTGGTTTTAATTCTGAGCACCACAAAGTGATCTGACTTTTTGGGAACCAAACAGCCAGGTGTATGTCCAGTGAGCAGCTTGTCCTTCTGGAACGCCATTGGGACTGGGTTGATGCCAGCTGAATGCAGCTGACCCACACACTCACAGAAACAGCATTTGTGTCCGAGATGGCCTCGCATTCTCCTGATAATGACTGTGTATTAAAATTGGCTTATTATGAGTAACTATGCTAAGAGCTAAAAGATTGTGCTTTCTCATGACTCATTTGTAGCAGCTGTTTGTCCTTGAAACTAATGAGCACGCCTCAGTGTAACTAGACCACTGTGTAATGATAAACTTCTAACACACCATGCATTGATAAGCTTCTTAATAAAAAGTTGTAGTAAGCAGTTGGGAGCAGAGAAAATCCAAGAATCTCTCTCCCCAGCCTGCCCCACTTTACTTTTGTCTCCTTTCTTCATTCTTGATCATCACTCAGGTCAATAAGCTTTGGTGCTTGACCTGGCTGGCTCCGTGGCACTGACCACCCAAGCCATGCTCTGATAGCCCTGTTGGTTCATGGAGAGCCACATATTGATGACTATTTCCTGCTTCCTTCTCCTTCCAAAAGTCGACTTTTTTTTTTTAGAGACTAGGTCTTGCTTTGTTGGCCCAGGGTAGTCCTGAATCCACGGACTCAAGTGATCCCTATCTTCAGCCTCCCAGGAAGCTGGGATTACAGAAGCACGCCACCAAGCCCGACTGTTTTTTTGAGACTAAGTCTCGCTATGTTGTCCAGGGTAGTCTCGAACCAGCAGACTCAAGTGATTCCTAGTCTTCACCTCCCAAATAGCTGGGATCCTAGGCTCGTGCCACCACGCCTGGCTACAAAAGTCTACTTTTAAATAAACCTTCAGTTTCTAACATCTGACTAGCTGACTAGCTTCAGTTTCTAGCATCTGACTAGTTTCTAGCATTCCTGACTTTGTCTTATGCAAATGCTGGGAAAGCTCTATTATAATTATCTTTCTATTATACCAAATATCAAGTCTACCTACCTTCCTTTGCTATACTTCTTATTGTCAGTTTGTGAATATTGCATATACGTGTATACATCCGTATATTAAAAATGTACTAATACAGAGTAATCTACACTTAGAATGGTCTAAATCCATTATCTAGTTGTGTTTTGCTCCATTGGAATAGTGACTTGATCTCCCTTTAGGCCTATTATTCCAATTTGATTACTGGTTTTACTCTTTCAAATATAATTGAGGCCAGTCACGGTGACTCGTGCCTGTAAGCTTCAGCCTATGAAGCGGCCAGGGCTAGGGATCACGGTTCGAGTGCCGCCTGGGGCCCATAGCGAGACCTACTTCCAAAAAAATAGCTGGACGTGGTGGTGCGCGCCTGTCATTCCAGCTACCTGGGAAGCTGAGACTGGGGATTGCTTGAGTCTGTGGTACCCTGGGCAACAAGAGCCTGCAGAGCCATGGGCAAAAATAGCGAGACCTAGTCTCAAAAAATATATATATATGTATATATATATAATTGAGATACAAAAACATAACAAGTATATATACAAGAAGCTTTCTATACTAAAATAAATGCCATTGAATAAACATTTGAAACATTTGATCTAAAATGGTGAGGCTACTCCCAATCTAGGCCAAAAGTCTCTGTAATGTTCAATTTCTGGTGGATAAGTAGAGCAACCAGAATAGGATTTGAGCTAGACCAACCCGCTCAAAGCAAATGAACTACCTGGAGGCAGCAAGAAGACTAAGAATCTTTGGTGAGAAACTTATTAGGGTTATCTTTTAAAATGCAAATGGAGGCCTAGTCCAAGTAGAGCTTGCTATTGCAGTATGTATTGCTTTATAACAGTATCTCTCTAACATTTGGAGGGAAATAATAGAGTCATTTGAAGCTATGGGGTGCTTGGAGGAGAGAGAAGCAGGAAGACGTGGTTAGAAGAACCTAGGAAAAAGAGATGTGCCAGACATATATTTACCAACTTTGAAAGTTTGCCTCCGGTCAGCTCTAGGTGTAAACAGGGGAATACAGTTTGAAAAGAAAGCAATACCTAAACAGACACCCCTACAAATCTCTGTATGTTTTTTTATCAGTAAATTTATTTTAAAGAGGGACCTTTTGCTATTGCGCAACCACTGACGCCACCACCACAGCTGTGTGAGGTGATGGAATCAGTGGCTAAGCACATGGACTGGAAAATGGAAGAGTACCTGGAAAGCAGAGTCACAGGTGCTTGTGGGAGCAAGAGGGCATCCCTGAAGACAATGGTGAAGATGGCATCTCTGAAAGCTTTCAGCTTCTACATATTGATATGGATTATGAACCCCAGGAGAGAGAGATTCAGACCTTGCAGCGTGGTGCTCGAAAAATATCCAAAGAAAACAGAGACACTGGGAAAAGATAGTTGGAGCAAAGAAGAACAAAAGAAAGCAAGAAAAAGAAAGAAGAATAGCCAGTCACAGTCGTATAGAAAATCCAGGTACCTGTCCCCATCATAGCAAACATTTTCTGAAATCCCTTTTTTTTTGGAGACTAGTTCTCGCTATTTTTGCCCATGGAACCACAGGCTCTCGTTGCCCAGGGTACCACAGATTCAAGCAATCCCCAGCCTCAGCTTCCCAGGTAGCTGGGATTACAGGCGTGTGCCACCATGCCCAGTTATTTTTTGGGGGGAACTAGGTCTCGCTATGGGCCCCAGGTGGGACTCGAACTGCGATCCCTAGCTCCAGCCGCTTCATAGGCTGAAGCTTACAGGCACGAACCACCGTGCCCAGCTCATTTTCTGAAATCCTTAACCAAGGAAAGGTTTTTGGAAGCCAAACACTCAGGACCAAGACTTTGTATCAATTTGGGTGACACCCATCACATGTCTAAGAAGGAATTAAGTAGACTTGCTGGATAGATACAAAGGTTGTATGGTTCAAATAAAAAAGCTGACAGGCCATTTTGGATTTGCCTCACTGGATTCACAACAGACAGTCCCCTGTATGAAGAATGTTTAAGGATGAATGATAGATTTTCTAGTTACCTGCTAGACATAACAGAAGAAGACTGATGTAGCTTATTTCCTTTGGAAACCCTGTGTATCTGACTCCTGACTCAAAAAATGCTCTTGAAGATGTTGTTCTAAACAAAGTTTACATCTGTGGTGGACTTACGGATGACATTCAGAAGAAGGTGACATTTTAAAAGGCCCAAGAATACTCTGTCAAGACAGATCGCTTGCCAATCCAGGAGTACATGGTCAAGCGCCAGCATGAGAGAAACTATCACTCAGAGATACTGGCCATCAATCAAGTATTTGATATTCTGTCTACTTACTTTGAAACTCAAAACTGGCCTGAAGCATTGAAGAAAGGAGTTTCTGGGCTGGGCATGGTGGCTCACGCCTGTAAACTTCAGCCTATGAAGTGGCCAGGGCTAGGGATCGTGGTTCGAGGTCCACCTGGGGCCCATAGCAAGACCTAGGTCCAAAACAATAACTGGGCGTGGTGGCGCGCACCTGTAATCCCAGCTACCTGGGAAGCTGAGGCTGGGGATTGCTTGAGTCTGTGGCCCCCCAGGCAACGAGAGCCTGCGGAGCCACGGGCAAAGATAGGGAGACCTAGTCTCAAAAAAAAAAAAAGAAAGAAAAGAAAGAAAGGAGTTTCTTACAGAAAAGTCTATGTTCTTCAGAACTCAATGGAATGATGGACAGCTTAACTGCAAGTGACAAAGCTGCTGGAGGGGTCTTGACTAGGGAACAGAGCAGAGGATAGTGATGAACACTACCTTTATTTGATATCTTGGCTCTTCAATAGAAAATAAGTTATTAATAACAGAGACCACACTTTATGCTTTTTTGTATCTCCCAGAGTGCCTGTTTCACAGGAAGTGCCCAGATAGATGTTGACTAAGAAAAAGTTTACATAACAAGGAATTAGCCCTAAAATGACATGGCTTTGGATTTGTTGATTCATCTTCTATACATTTATTTGTGGAAAAACTTCTCTTTATATTATTTAATCACTGTTCTATTAAGAGTTTAATTATTACTAAACTGACATCATAAAGTTGTATGACTTTCAAAAAAAATAAAGAGTGACCCTTTCTTCAGATATCAATGTATTATGTGAAAAATCTGGTCTAGTTCCATTTAGTAACATTTTAAGAATGCACACATATTTATGTTCATTTGAGTATATATCCTCAAGATATTATGAACAGAGTCTCAAGAGCTTTTAGAGAACCAATAAGAAACCAAGGAACTGTAAACCAATCATACCTCAATAATAATAATAATAATAATACTATAGTTTTTTTAAAAAAGCTGAACATGCATCATGTGAACTGATTAACAAAACTACCTTTGCAGTACTTTGCCCTTAACTGACATTTCTATTATTTTAAAGTCTCTGTGAATCTTAGAAACAACATACAGAAAACAACTCTCTGATACACATGAAAAGAAAAATCTTTCAGATTCAACCATCACATGTTAATTCAACCATCACATTTTGCAGATAAAGATACTGAGACCCAGAAAGCAAACTGATTGATTAAAAGTTACTTGTCCAGTAAATAACAACTGGAGAACATGAACTCAATTCTCAAGTCTTGGACTTTCCCATAATACCTTGTTGCCTTGTGAAAAGAAGATTGATTTTCTCTTTTTATTAAGAACACTGTCAACTTTATTTTAAAACTATTTGCATTTCAGCATGCATCTGCCTGGAATCACTGTATCCTCATCCCTTCTTTTGGCAGAAATTGGTGGCTGTTTTCCAACATTCATTCTCTTCTTCGTGAATAATAGAACCCTGAGTTTTTGCTTGGTACAGAATATTCAAGAATAAAGAGGTTATTCCAAGCCTTCCTTGTAGCAGGTTGTGGTCATGTGACTAATTTCTAGCCAATAGACTGTAAGCCAGCATAGTGTATCCAACTTCCTGAAAGTGTCCTTAGAAGGAAGGAGTGTAATCATTTTCACTCCTTCTCCTGCCTGCTGATGAGATCCAGGTTGTGGCTGTGGGCTCATGAGATAGCAAGTGTGTTGAAGGTGGCAGAGCCTATAGAAGGAGGCAGAGCTTATGTTGATTGTGGAACTTCTGTCCTGTCTTCCTTTGGATTCTTTTCCTTTTTGAGAAATTAATTTTATGTGAAGTCATTTTGTTGCAATCATTCCCAGTAGCCAACTCTCTCATAACCCTCACAGGAGCACTGTCCCACCCACTTGAATCTCTGCTCCAAGTGTGGAGCCAATCTGGAGCCTAGCCTGAGATCTGGACTGGATCTAGATCTAGGTCTAGCCTCTCTCTGCTGGCTTCCTGAACCCTACTCTCTAATTTCTTGCCCTCCATTCTGCTATTCCAGAGTAGGACACTGGAGCTGGCTGTTCTCTGACCCCCGCCAACCCATTCAACTTAGAACTCTTCTCCATCCTGTAAAATGACTTGAGAGACTGACTCTAAAGACCTTCTCACACATCTATGTGGGCTTGTTCACTTAGAGGCAACACCACGAGATGAGAAGGTGGAATCAGAGTGTTTTTTACTCTGCTCTGTAACTTGGCTCTGGCTCTACCTGTTTTTCCATGACCCTAGCTCTGGCAGGAAGGGCCTGCCTCTCCCTCTCCCACCCCCCCCCCTCTCTTTCTCTCTTGCTCTGTCACACTCTCTCT
>PVHY01030213.1:0-13605 GCA_004024945.1 Uropsilus gracilis
GTTGCCCAGGGTACCACAGACTCAAGCAATCCCCAGCCTCAGCTTCCCAGGTAGCTGGGATTACAGGCATGTGCCACCACACCCAGCTATTTTTTGGAACTAGGTCTCACTACGGGCCCCAGGCGGGACTCGAACCGCGATCCCTAGCCCCTGCCGCTTCATAGGCTGAAGCTTACAAGCACGAGCCACCGTGCCCGGCCTAGGATTATGTGTTAACCACATTATTTATTTGTATATTCAACCATGATTTATGAATTGTCTACAATGTTCCAGCTACACAATGTGCAACAAGGAAAAATTTTCTTCCTTTTCTTTTCATTCTTGGGGTAACATTGGTTTACAAGACTGAATATGATTCAGAGGAATCTCTGAATGTGCAACTCTTCAGATGCACAGCACCATGCCACACTCACCACCTGTGTACCCCTATCCCATTACCAAATGTCACTGGGTCTCTTCCCAATTTTGTTCTCACCCCCACACTTCCCCTCTAGTAACCTCAATTCTGTAGCCATATTTCCAGGCTTTGTTTAGGTTTAGTTTTGTCAGTTCCTTTGTCTTGTTTCTCTATAGTCCACATGAATGAAATCATCTGGTATTTGTCTTTCTCCCTCTGGTTTATTTCACTTATCATAATCTCCTTCAGTTTCATCCATGTTCTCACAAATGGCAAGATTTACTCCTCTTTATAGCTGAATAGTATTTCATTGTGTCTATGTATCATATCTTAATTCATTCATCTGCCCTTGGATACTTAGGTTGTTTCCGTAACTTGACTATTGTAAATAGTGCTGCAATAAACAAAGGAGTGCAGCTATCCCTTTGAATTCTTGTTTTCCATTCTTTGGATAAATACCAAGGGGTGGAACTCTTGGGTCCTGTGGTAGCTCTATTTTTAATATTTTGAGAAACTTCCATATTGTTTTCCATAGATTCTGGACCAGTCTACATTCCCACCAACAGTGTATGAGGATCCTTTTCCCCCACACCCTTAAGCATTGTGTTGTTTCTGATTTAAAAAAAAATATATATATATATATATATAAGGCAGGCTCACCAGGGTGAGGTAGTATCTCATTGTGATTTTGATTTGCATTTCCCCAATGATAAGTGATGTGAAGATTGTTTCATGCCCTTATTGGCCATCTATATGTCTTTTCTAAAGAAGTGCTGACTTAGCTTTCAGTTCAATTTTTGATGGGGTTCTTTTCTTTCCCTTTGAGTTGTGTAAATTTTTTGTAGATCTTTGATATTCTCGCTTATTGGCCTTTTGGTTAAGATCAAGTGTAGATCTTTGATATTAACCTTTTGTCAATGGTCCTTACTTTGAAGTAGTTTATGACTTAGGAATACACAGGTGTTAACCAAGCAACACATACACAGACACACATTTTGTGGTAAATGCTAGAAATGGAAAAAATGGCAGAAAAGCAAAGGAATAAAGATCAGAGAGGGGATCAGGGAAGGTTTCTATGTGGAAGTGACATTTATGCAAAATACAAAAGCTGGGAAAGAACCTAGCACAGAAAGAAGCAATGGATGTTTCAGTCTGGGGGAAGCATGATCTGGCTGGGGAATGATGTTCAGGCTGAGATGAGTGAGGCTATGAAAGAGTGCTCTGGGCTAAGGGCAGCATACTCCAGACAGAGATGGCTAGAGGAAGATTGTTCATTGGCCTCATAGGGAGAAAGAGCTTGATGAGTCCAGGCTCTGAAAAGTCAGCTAACCAGAGGGGAGAGGGGAAGTGGAGGTGGGAGCAATGAATCTGGAGAGAGAGGTAGAGATCAGAGCATCTGGGACTTCGTAGGCCACTGAAAGAGCTTGGATTTTGTTCTCTCAGTGCAAGGAAGCCACTTGAGGGATTTTGGGATTTTGGCTGGGGCAGAAGCAACAGCAACTGCTTGAAGATTGCTATCACTGTTGCTATCACAGAGATCTTGTTGAGGCAGTAGTACCCGGACTGGGATGGAGGATGAGAAGATAGAAGTGATGGGATCCAGGCCGGGCACGGTGGCGCATGCCTGTAGGTGGCAGCCTAGGAATCGCAGTTCGAGCTCCGCCAGGGATGAGACCTAGTGCCCAAAAAAATAGCTGGACATGGTGGCGTGTGCCTGTAATCCCAGCTACCTGGGAAGCCACTTTGCAGTTCCCTGCTTCTTTGCCATGCACCTGTAGGAGGTCACACATCCTCTCTTGTCTGGGCCGCCTCTTCTGTCAAGTGAAGAAAATCAGTGTACCTCCTTCACTTTGGGGGGAAGACTAAGTGAAATTAGTCTTAGCAAAAGCACCTGGCCAATGTAAGCTTGTGATAAAAGGTAATGATACCTCCTACTCCTACTGCTGCTGTTGTTGTATTTTGTCAGAGAGAGTGTAATGGTATATCAAGTCCCAGGTAAAGTAGCAGTCTTCTTGGAATATAATTGCCATTTAGTAAATGTTTGTTGAATGTGTGAATGAATGCACCTTCCTCTCCGTTACTGATGACTGAATTCCAGACGGTGCCAGGTGGACCCTAATGCGGAACCAGCAGAATGCTGGATGGTGGAGGTAGGCAGTAACTGGGCGGGTGGGAAATTCAAAATCAATCAGGCCGGGCACAGTGGCTCGTGCCTGTAAGCTTCAGCCTATGAAGCAGCCGGGGCTAGGGATCGCGGTTCGAGTCCCGCCTGGGGCCTGTAGCGAGACCTAGTTCCAAAAAAATAGCTGGGTGTGGTGGCGAGTGCCTGTAATCCCAGCTACCTGGGAAGCTGAGGCTGGGGATGGCTTGAGTCCGTGGTACCCCGGGCAACGAGAGCCTGCGGTTCCACGGGTAAAAATAGCAAGACCTAGTCTCAAAAAAAAAAAAAAAAAATCAAAATCAATCAATTCAGGTACCCTATGGCTCCCCTTTGGGGAGTGCTCACTCCTCTTTTTCTGCTTTCTGATCCAGCATAGATGCCAGTCTTCCCTCTCTAGTCTTCTGTACTCTTTCCCTCCTTTGCACCTCCCAAATTCTCAAACATCCTCTTATTTTCTTATTTTTCTTTTCTTTTTTTTTTTTTTTTTTGAGACTAGGTCTCGCTATTTTGGCCTGTGGAACCGCAGGCTCTCGTTGCCCGGGGTACCACGGACTCAAGCCATCCCCAGCCTCAGCTTCCCAGGTAGCTGGGATTACAGGCGTGCGCCACCACGCCCAGCTGTTTTTTTGGAACCAGGTCTCGCTACAGGCCCCAGGCGGGACTCAAACCGCGATCCCTGGCCCCGGCCGCTTCATAGGCTGAAGCTTACAAGCACGAGCCACCGTGCCCGGCAATCCTCTTATTTTCCTTGATATAATTTCTCCCTTTCCTAGGTTATCAGTTCCCCAAGAAATGGTAACAAGTCTTATTCTGGCTTGGATCCTCCAAATACCTGACACAGTGAAAAGGCATATTTGATTCATTCCACAGAAAGAGCAGAGCCAAAGATGGAGCAACTGAATATAAGCTGTGTGACCTTGGACAAGACATTTCTCCCTTGGACCTCTAAGTTTATCTGTCTATAAAACAAGAATGGGGCATCAGAGGTTCTCCATGCCCACTGCTCTCTACCCACTTGAAGTTGGGACACTCCCAAAGAATGCCATCCTCATGTGACGCACTTCAGTGAGCACACAGGTAGGGTAGTCCAAAGCTCTGTATAACCCCAGCATTTCCTCTCCCATTCAAGAGAGCTTGTCTGTAAGCCAAGGAGTAAGCATGAGGTTATTTATAGATCTGACCTTGAATCCACTCTTCCTCGTTTGTTTATTTCTTTCACTTCTTCATTTATTTATTAATTTCTTTAAAAGCAAGGAGAGCATTTGTGAGCTTCAGTAGAGGTAGTGGTTAAGAACACCAGGCCAGAAGCCAGAAAAACCTGCATTTAAATCCCTTTTGTCTCTTCTGAGTAGAGTGACCTTGAGCAAGTGACAGAGACTCAGTTTCCCAGTCTGCAAAAATGGGAGTTTCATAATGAAACCAATTTCAAAGGACTATGGAAAGGATTAAATGAGATTATGCCAGGAAGCTCTTAGCAACATCCTGAGCATATGGTCCGGGCTCAGTAAAATCATCAATATTTACCTGTACTATTTTTAGTTACACATCACATCAAAAGTTAGAAGACTAAAAGTTAAACTCTTGATCCACCTCTGCCAAACTTGATCTTTTGTGATTTTCTGACCCCATGTTAGAAATAAATTGATTAGTATAGCTCATTCTTCCTTGACTCGGTTACTCTATCCCCGTTTTCTTCATCCTATACATCTTTTAATTTTTTGAAAAATTGGACTTTTAAATAAAACATCATTCTCTTTTTTATTGGGCTCTAACATATATAAAATGAATGTCCAAAATTTAAGGGTATAACTTGATGAATTTGAATTTGACTAAATAACTATAGTCAATGTATATTGAATCCCTAAGAATATTTTAAAAAGTGAGTGCAACTGGGGACAGTGGTGCGTGCCTGTAAGCAGCAGCCTAGGATGTCACGGGGGGGGGGACCAGGGATCACTGTTCGAGTCTCATTGGGGCAACATACCAAGACCTATTTGCAAAAAATAGCTGGGCGTGGTGGTGTGAGCCTGTAATCCCATGCTGAGGCTGGGGATTGCTTGAGTCCGTGGTACCCCGGGCAACATGAACCTGCAGTTTCACAAATAGTGAGACCTAGTCTCAATAAATGAATGAATGAATGAATGAATGAATGAATGAAATGTGACTACTAGACAATTTAAAATTACATACATGGTTTGCAGCTATGGATTCATCTAATTTCCATGAGACAGCATTGGTATAAAACATTTTCACTCTCCAGAAAACTCACTTGTTCCCAGTCAATATCTGTTCTCTTTCCTCCAAAGATAAACATTATTTTTGATGTCTCTCCCCATAGGTTAGTTTTACCTATTGCAGAACCCCATATATATGGAATCATACTATATGCAGTTCTCTTGATTCTGGGTTCTTTCACTCAACATACTGTTTTTGAAATTTGCCTATATGTGAGTCATTTGTCTCTTTTCAAATATTTATTTTTTTAATTGGGGTAATAATAACACTGTATGGTTTCTTTTTGTTTTTGCATAGTATTCCATTGTATAAATATTTCATAGTCTAACCATTTTCCTATTGATAGACATTTGGATTGTTTCCAACTTCTGACTATTAAGAATAATGCTGCTATGTCTGATCTTGAAAGATTCTTTAATCTTGTTCAAATTATTTTTACTAGGTTTTTTTGATCACAAAGAAGAATCCATACAGGAAAAAAAAATTGATACACACATAACATACAATATGTTAATATTTTGAGTTTGAATTTGATGTTAATGGCTTATAGTTTGATGTAAATCCTTTCAGACTTTTTCTTCCACATAAAAAATCATGTATAATCATGATCAATAAAATTGTCACTTTGGTGGTTCCTCTTTCAGCTGGTCCCTGGGATGTTGCATAGCACATTACCCTTGCCCTCCTTGTTCTAAAGTCTCTAGAAGACCCAAACTGGTAAAGATGTAGGGATTATCTAGGAAAAGCATATATATGGCACTTTTCCTACTACCTCTGTCTGCCATATACATGGCAGACATCACTAATCAATCACAACTATTATTCCCAGACCTAGCCACTACTAATCAATAGGAAAACTAAAACCAGTTCCCCATCTCTGAAATAATCTGGCCACGTTCCATTTTTCAGATGCACAGACTAGGGCTCAGGTGGGGAAATTTCACTCCAAGGTCAGAAAGGAGTCTCTGGCTCCTGACTCTGTTTAATGTTTTTCCTTACTGCAGTTACTAATTCTAAACTATCCCTGGGGCCCCTGTAAACCTTGTCTCTAGGGAAAGGGGTATCTTGTTATCCAGACACAGAGATGGGCACAGAGATGGAACTCTCCTCTCTAGCCAGTCCCTCATTCTTCATTTATTTAAAAAAATTTTTTTTTTGAGACTAGGTCTCACTATCTTGCCCGGGGAACTGCAGACTCTTGTGCTCGGGGTATTCCAGACTCAAGCAATCCCCAGCCTCAGCCTCCCAGGTAGCTAGGATTACAGGCACGCACCATCACGCCCAGCTATTTTTTGAGACTAGGTCTCTCTATGTTGCCTTGGGCGGGTCTCGAACCTGCAAACTCAAGTGATTCCTATCTAGGCCTCCCGTCCTAGGCTTGGGATTAAAGCCCTGCACCACCTGGCCAGCCAGTACCTCAATTTTATGCCCTGCTAAGTATAACCAGAAGGCCCTAGGACAGCCTGGCACCCCCTCCTCCACAGCTACCACTGATCTGTGATTTCTGTTCTCCAGGTCTGCGGTTTCAGTTTCCCAAAATAAACATTCAAAAAAATAAAGGAGACATGTTCTTAGCAATATTTTTTTTGTCTTCAGTACCAGAATTGTGGAATTATTAATTGATCCGACTAAATCAAACAGTTAATTACAGCGGAAAGGCAACTTCAGATGCTGAAACTATCCAACTCTGACAGCATCCCCCTTTCACCACACATCAAACCGACTCTAGCTGTCATTGGAAGTGACAGTGAGAAAGTGAAAGAGTCAGCAGCTCCGGACAGACTGTGGGTGTTCTCAGCTGGGCAAGCAGAATAGTTTATTTAATTCCCTCCCTGCCAGGGCAAGGGGAAAAGTCATGGGGGGAAAGGGGCAGATACAGTGTAATGTTTGACTCAGACAGAAGTGGCTTCTTTGATGGGCCCCACAAACTTGCTGGCAGCTTGACCTTGAGGATGTCACTTTAGATGTCTGAGTCTCAGTTTCTTCATCTGTAAAACAGGCATATTAACTGAATCTACTCTATTGGATTACTGCAATGATTAAAATGACTTGATTATAAAAACACATATACAATGGCTGGCATGGTATTGTGCGTCTTTAATCCTAGCCTCGGGAGGCCTAGGAATTGCTTGAGTCTGCAGGTTTGACACTACCCCAGGCAACATAGTGAGACCTAGTCTCAAAAATTAGCTGGGCGGGGCCGGGCATGGTGGCTCGTGCCTGTAAGCTTCAGCCTATGAAGCGGCAGGGGCTAGGGATCGCGATTCGAGTCCCATCTGGGGCCCATAGCGAGACCTAGTTCCAAAAATAGCTGGGCATGGTGGCGCGCACCTGTAATCCCAGCTACCTGGGAAGCTGAGGCTGGGGATTGCTTGAGTCTGTGGTACCCTGGGCAGCGGGAGCCTGCGGTTCCATGGGCAAAAATAGTGAGACCTAGTCTCAAAACAAAACAAAACAAGCAAACAAAAATTAGCTGGGCGTGGTGGTGCATGCCTGTAATCTCAGCTACCTGGGAGGTTGAGGCTAGGGATCACTTGAGTCCACAGGTTCAGGACTACCCTGGTATATATATATATACCAAAATAAAATAAAATAATGATTATATATATATATATATATATATATATATATATATATATATATAATCATTATTTTCTTTATTGGTAAGTTTACCTCTGAAAGCTTATTTTCCAGATTGGTTAAAATAAGAGCTTACCTCATAGAGTTGTGGTAAGGACTGAATGGATTCTCGAGTAAAATGTTTAATATAGTGCCAGGAACATAGTAATTGCTCAATAAATCTTCACCACAACTTTTCCTATTTGCTATCTGATTTTGGACAAATTACTTCATAAAGACTTGTTTCCTTGATCAGTAAAATAAAAACACAGTTGTTCATTTCTTATGAAATTACTGGAAAAATGAAATGGGAAATCTCTGAAAGTGCTTAGCACAGTGTCTGGCATACAAAATGTACTTAATTTCTAGATAAAATAATTTTATTAAAATTAGAAAAGGTGCGGACTGGGCACAGTGGCATGTGCCTTTAATTGCAGCCTATAAGCGTGAGGCCAAGGCTAGGAATCGCTTGAGTCTGTGGGTTCAAGACATGCTCCGGGTTTCGAGACTAGCCTTGGGCAATATAGTGAGACCTAGTCTCAAAAAATAGCTGGGTAGACCGGGCATGCTAGCACACTAGGCATACTAGCATATTACTAGGCATTACTAGCATATTACTAGGCATTACTAGGCATACTAGCAGCCTAGTAAGCAGCCGCTGGGGCCAGAGATAACGGTTCGCGTCCTGCTGGGGGCGCATATTGACACCTAGATCCAAAAAAATATAGCTGGGCATGGTGGCGCGCACCTGTAATCCCAGCTACCTGGGAAGCTGAGGCTGGGGATTGCTAGAGTCCGTGGAAGCCCAGGCAACGTGAGCCTGAGCTTCCATGGTAAAATTAGCGAGACCTAGTCTCAAAAATAAATAAATAAATAAATATCTGGGTGCAGAGATGACGCCTGTAA
Organism: Uropsilus gracilis; assembly: GCA_004024945.1. Taxonomy (NCBI): domain Eukaryota; kingdom Metazoa; phylum Chordata; class Mammalia; order Eulipotyphla; family Talpidae; genus Uropsilus; species Uropsilus gracilis. The sequence goes on from PVHY01030213.1 coordinate 8,319, forward strand.
TCCTAGCTACCTGGGAGGCTGAGACTGGGGATCATTTGAATCCATGGTACCCTGGGCAACAAAGCAAGACCTAGCCTCAAAAAAAAAAAAAGGGCCATCACAAAATCACACACTTATCACCATAATCTATTTATAACATTGTCATCTCTCCAGACAGAAACTTGTACCCATTAGCAGTCAGGCCCCATTTCATCTGAGACCTCCCCCATGCTCAGTTCCTAAGCCTTAATTAATTTCTTATTGTTGAGGATTTGCCTGTTATGGACATCTCATGTAAATGCAATCCTATGACATGTGACCTCAGTATAATATTTTCAATATTTACCTGTATTGTAGCAGGTATAAGTACTACATTCCTTTTAATGACTAAATAGTATTCCATTGTAGAGAAACAAATGAACATTTGGGTCATTACCACTTTTTAGCTATGATTAATGCTGCTACAACTTTTCATGTACATACTTTTGTGTGGCTATATATCCCCATTTCTCAAGTATATGCCAGGAGTGGAATTGTAAGGTTATGTAAAAATAGGTTTAACCTTTTGAGGACATTCTTATACATATCCACCAGCAATGTATAAAGATTCCAATTTCTCTACATTCATATCAACACTTGTTATTATTTCTCTCTTTGATTATAGCTATCTCAGTGGGTGTGAAGATACATCTCAGTATGATTTTAATTTGCATGTTGGGTTGTTTTCATGAACCTATTTGGCAATATATAGACCTTCTTTGAAATGTTTATTTTGATTATTTGCTCATTTTCAATTGTTATTTATATTGTCACCATTGAGTAATACAACTTCTTTATTTTTGTGTCAATGTTTATTTATTAATTCATTTTTTGTTGTTTACATACATACATAAATATATATGTATATATACATGCTTTTACATCAATGTGTTCCCATGGGGTACTCTCACCTCTCTATATCATCTGTGAACCAATCATCTTGATCTTTTGTCCTAGTCCCTTTCCTGATTTCTCCCTCTCCCCAACCCTGTCTGGCTGTATGCTTTAGTTCAGTTGTTAAGCTTGTTTTGATACTTCTTTAAGTATTCTTGATGAGTTCCTTATCAAATGAATGACTTGCAACTTTTTCCTCCTCTTCTCCAAGTTATTTTTTTGCATTTTCTTGATGGTGTCTTTTGAAGGCTTTTAGTGGTGTTCGATTCATCAATCCCTCTTTTTATAGTTTTGATTCTTACATTTTCGTCTTTATTCATTTGGAGTTGGTTTTACATATGGTGTGAGGTAGAGGTGCAACTTTATTTTGTATATGGACAACTGCTTGTCCCAGCAACATTTGTTAAGGTGACTCTTCCCATTGAACCATGTTGTTTCCCTTATGAAAATGTATTTGATAGGTGTGAGGGTTTACTTCCAGACTCTCTCAATTCTATTTAGTGTGTGTGTGTGTGTGTGTGTGTGTGTGTGTGTGTAGCCTATGCCAGTACTGCAAGGTTTTAAAGGTAACTGAATTTGAACTGGAGCCAATTCACTGGCTGGGGAATGCAGTCACAAGGCTTTTGTATCCTTTCCGTTGTGCTCTAGAGTTTTCAAGGTACATTCATAAGGTGCATTCAACATGACTCCACTTGAGTTTTGCGGCAACTCTGAAAGTAAAGGACGGCATATCCCTAGATTTAATCAACCAGAAAGTAGCAGGTCCTGGACCAACCTGCTTTTTGACTCTTCACCAAGTGCTCTCATTATCCTGGCCAATTATCTGTGATTGAGTCAGATATTTTGGGAACGGGAAAAATACAGAAAAATTTAGAGCAAAAAACAAGGGGTGGGGAGAGTGGAAAACAGAGTGATTATAAATGTTTGACTCCTAATCAGCTTATGATAAATTTTCCCCTTCTCCTGCATGAACAAGAAATGGGATGTTCCGGGTAATCCAGGGATTTGCTTGGGTATTGCATTTTCAAAGAATGAGAACACAGTGAAATACTCTCTATACTAAAACCACATGAACTGTAATTTCATCTTTAATTTTATTGTTTTCATTCTGGAAGACTCTTGCATCTATTTTAGAGCAGTGTTTCTTCAGGAGAAACACTGGGCAACTTCCATGAGAAGACTTCAGCTACTTATATCATGTGATGTGTGTTTAAAAAAAATGTAGATTTTTTTTTTTTTGAGACTAGGTCTTGCTATTTTTTGCCCATGGAACTGCAGGCTCATGTTGCCCGTGGTACCATGGATTCAAGCAATCCCCAGCCTCAGCTTCCCAGGTAGCTGGGATTACAGGCATGCGCCACCACGCCCAGCTATTTTTTGGGACTAAGTCTTGCTGTGCTGCCCTGGGCGGGACTCGAACCACAACCCCTAGACCTTGCTCCAACTCCATAAGCTGTCGTTTACTGGCACATGCCACCGTGCCCATCCCCAAAATGTAGATTTTAAAGCCCCCATCCATCCTAAGTTTACTGAGAATCACTGGGTGGTTTTAAATACACACCAGGGGCTGGGAACCTCTGCTTTAGAACAGTGAAAGTCAAATTATGAATATCAATTATTGTATTCAAGAGGTGCCAGTGTTCTGCTTACATGAGAGCACAGCATAGCACAAATTAATGTACCTGTTTCCTTGAAGTCTTTGCTAAAATATTACCTTCCTCTAAGAACTGTCCTGATTCAAAATTGCATCACCCCCCTCCCATGCCTTTCATCCTTGCTTTTCCACAGCACTTACCAACACCTAACCAACATCTAATTCATTACCTCTCTATCATTCGTCCATCTATTATCTATCTACCTATCTTCCTATCTACCTATGAATCTATCTACCTACCTACTTATCTATCTGTCCATCTATAATCTGTCTGCCTACCTACCTACCCATCCATCCATTTATTATCTGACTACTATCTCTGGCAAGCAAGCCTCACAAAGGTAGGTGCTAGGAATACAGCATCTAAGACAGGGTCTGGTAGGTAGCAGATGTTCCATTAATATTTGCGGAATGAACGAATGCACCAAGTTGTATCTCCAGTGCTTGGGTGTAATGTCAGTTATGTCAGTCGCCGGCTGCCTTTCTCAAAAGGTTTTTTTTTTTTTTAATGATAAAGCAAATTATTCTTCCGTTCTCTGAGTGATGTTCAGTGCGTATAGACTGGAGAGAAAAAAGCTGGGACCACATCCTCTAATCTCCCAATTCTGGAGCCTGGGTCGGTTGCGCTAAAGATCATCTTCACTTAACACCTCCAAGATCCTCAATTTACTCTGAGGATCATGTATCTGCAGCTGCATTGGGGGGGGGGCTGTTCCGAGGACTCACCGCCCCTACTGTGAACAAAGTGCATGGAAACAGCCGGGCTGAGGTGAACCTTCGAGGGAGAGGACTTCCGGAAGTGGCCCCCACGCGGTACTGCGCTACAAGCCAGGTAGGGACCTGAGTGGACGCTTCCTCCCCTAAGTTCCTGATTGAGGAACTGACAAATGCATCCATGTCTGTCTGCTCCTCAGCCAACCTGACTGACTGAGCACGTATCCCTTCCCCACACCCTTGAAGTCACCAGGCCAACAGCCCCAGCAGGGACACGTGGAGGCTCCTTGCACTTCGCACTTGCCTTCCGCCCCCTTTTACACCAAGAAGCCGGAAGTTTAGATTTTTTTTTTTTTTTTTTTTTTTTTTTTTTGAGACTAGGTCTCGCTATTTTTGCCCGTGGAACCGCAGGCTCTCGTTGCCCGGGGTACCACAGACGCAAGCAATCCCCAGCCTCAGCTTCCCAGGTAGCTGGGATGACAGGCGCGCGCCACCACACCCAGCTATTTTTTTGGAACTAGGTCTCGCTATGGGCCCCAGGTGGGACTCGAACAGCGATCCCTAGCCCCGGCCGCTTCATAGGCTGAAGCATACAGGCACGAGCCACCGTGCCCGGCCTGGAAGTTTAGATCTTGCACTGACAGTACTACCTTGTCCGGTCCGTGTCTCTCAAGGACACCCCTTGATGTTCTAGTGTGTGTGGCGGTGGTGAGGGATGGCCTGTATGGGGCCGCCCTGCCCCTAGCTCTGAGGATGCTGAAAAATCAGGGCCAAGGAAGTGAGGAAAGCAGGAAAGAGCTCTGTTTGTTTCTAGTGTTCTGCACACAGGGTGGCAGGACATACCTGCTGAGTCCACCCAGAAGGTCCCCAAGGAAACCATTAACTTGAGTCTCTCTCCTTCTTACAGGTGTGGTGGTTGGGGGAGGGGAAGGGAAGGTCTGCTAAGAAGAGGGGGATGGGCACTGCTCCAGCGCATACAGGCAGAGCTGCTGCACACACCAATAAGAGGTGGCTGGCTAGAGGATGGACACAGTGGCCAGGAGGGGACCGGTCACCAAAGGTCATCACCAGGTTACCCAGCATGGGGGGAGGGGAAGGGTGATAATTGAGAAGAGGGGCTTCTGTGGCACTGAGACCCCTGCAGAGATGGGGTTTGGGGGGAGAGTGATTGCCATAGCATCCTGCTTTGACCCCCTCTTGGCTGATTGCACCCAGAGAACTGAGGTGAAGCCGTGGACATGGGGATGCAGGATAAAGACTGCTGCCCTGGCCGTGGAGGTGATCCAGAATGGGCTTTCTTAGGGCCCCAGGGAGGGTGAGGTGGCTCCCAGGGGCCTGGGGGATCGCAGAGACCCAGAAGATGGGGGTGTGGGGAGAAGGCAGGAAAAGAGAAGGCATTTGCCCTTGGCGGGCAGCAGTCTCAAAGAGAGCTGGGCTGAGAGAGGGAAGGAACTCCCAGGGAGTTCAGGGAGGGCAGCGAAGGTTCTTCCAGCTCAGTGCCCTCCTCAGTCTTCAGAGAATTGAGCAAAAGGGAATCACTCCGAAGGGCTGGGGCACAGTGAGCTGGGCTCCTTCTGCAGGAAAGGCGCACTAGGAGGCACCGGCCTCTGCCCCAGTCTGGGTGGAGAGGGGCCAGGTTTCTGGGTCCAGACACAAGTCAAGAGTGGGGCTCACAAGAGTGAGCCAGGAGTGAGCAAAGCAGTGGACGCTCCACTTTGGGGCGCAGGAGGGAGCGAAGGGGGCGGCTGGGGTAGCAGCAGCCTGGAAACCCAGGCTTGGGACAGAGGATCTTTCAACAGACCCGAGCGTCCGCAGCTGTGGCTCTCAGGGGCTGGGAAAGCAGACTCGGTTGCGACCGGGGTGCCGATGGAGGCTCTCCAGTTGGGACGCGAGACACTGAGAGGGCTCCCCCAAATTCGATACGGAGAATAGAGGGCTGAAGACCGCTGAGGGTAAGCCCTACATCAGGTTCAGAGGAAAGTGGGGGTACCGGAGGGCTGAGTGAAT